>JAQFVV010007786.1:0-58945 GCA_028023455.1 Epiperipatus broadwayi
CGATTCAGAAGTCAAACCCCGCCCGCTAACTCGATACTCTCAGCATGGACCAATCCGATGACTCAGGGTCGCTACACGATTGTCCCTAACAAGACTCCTCCCGGAGAAGACGCATTGACCGCTAATTAAAATCAGCATGTTTCTTTACTAAGTCTATCACGGCAGGAAGGCCGTTTATTGGTCACCGCTGACCTATCAATCTGTTCGTTTACGCCCGAACACAAGGCTTATAAATCATCCCCCGCTTTATTGCTTACAACATAAGTTATTGACATTTATTTTCATAGACCCGCCCTCTCTTAAGACTATCTGAACTAGATTACATACTAAAGAAAACATCGTGACTCACGGCGCGATGTTGATACATAAAACAATATAAAACAAATATTAATCTAAATCTAAATGGCGAATCTATCTAATTTTAAACAATAACTATGATAACAAGTATAAATTAAGAATTTGAATCGTGTGAAATGATTTGATAAATGCTCGAATTGATTATATAATGAACAAGTTTATTAAGATATTAATTTTGTTAAGTTAACCTTTTGTAGTCACACACACACATAAACACGCTCTCAGAGAAGCATAATTAATAAATACAAGTATGCATTGCGAAATAAAGTTCATTTCATGGATTAAATAATTCTCTATCCTGACTTTCATTTAAGTTTAAAGTTCATGTGAATAAAGTTCTGTTATACGATAAATTATCAGACGAGGAAAGTTCAAGTTTGATTTGTACAAATTAGGTAGGTTATTTACGAGATTGCCTGTAAGAGTTCTAGATTGAGTGAGTGATTTAATATAAACATATTTACCTAGGTTTTATCTTGGTTGCGGCGATTATCGGTTGATCCTGGTACACGTGGGAATTTTGCGGAACATATTATCAGCTGGAGCATTCACGAAACACGATGTTATCGGAGTTGCATAGTCCTGGAGATTTTGGTAGCGGAGCGCCGATCAGTCACTGAGAGGTTTCTTAGCCCCTCATGACGATCGACGCTCTTGGTATTAATTTCGGGATGGTCATCTTTAATGCCGAGGAATTCGTTGAGTTACTTCAGACCAATTCAGTGGTACGCCAATGGCATAAGCGTCGGATGATGAGCAGGTGATAATAACAACAGTAATGATCGCGTAATAATATCACTATATCAATAGGACAGGGATATCTATGTAGAATAGCATCTAGAATCCTGTTCTATCTTTTTTTCTAATAGGTTTTGAGGTGTATTTAAAAGGTTTGGTCCATATCTTGGGATCCAATCTACCCCAGAGTTCCCTGTTTCTCAAGTTGTCGTTCAGGTCCGCGTTAGCATTACTCACTCTCTTTTTTGCTACAGGCAATCTTTATTTTGAGGCAATCTCGCTTTAGCAATCAATCTTATTCTTTCACATTTTTAATGCATGCGTGTGTGTGTGTTTTTTATTAGAACAATACATGCTATTTTAAAATTAGAAGTCGAGCATTTATCATTTCATTAAATCTTTTCTATTACTCTTATTTTAAATGATTTTCTAAAATAATCCCCTGTTAAATTCCCATGGCGTTTTTGAAGGACAATTATACATTTTAATTAAGAAAGCGAATTTTGATTTCTAACGGCAAATTATATTTATCATGTTAAAGAAACAAATTATATTTAAACGTGAATTATATTTATCATTTCAAGATAACAATTATATATTTATTATTTATCAAATTGACTCATATTTATTATTTAAGATTACGAATTATACTTATTATTTATGCAAGTGAATTATCTTTATTATTTAAGGAATAAACTCCATTTATTATTTACCAGCTTTAATCATTTACTTTATACGTTTACGATCTGCATTTTTATGGGTGTGTTTTACAGCGGTATTTTATACATATATTTTATACGATGAAGGAAACTATTCTAAATTACGATAATGAGGTTATGCGTTTTTAGGTTGCTTGTTGGTGTGTGTATTTCTTGATGCTTTCTGGATTTAATATTGATGTAACGCTGTCTCGTTACAATAAATATATATACGCACAATCCACGCAGTTATAATATATATAAATTCATAAATAATTCTAACATGAATTTATTAATAGAAATGATTAGTTTAAATCTCAAATGAATTAATTTTAACACACATTTATAATAGTTTTTCTTTAAGGAAACTAGCGTGGACTGAACGCATAAAGCCCCATTGCATCGGAAATTCAAAGTTAGTACAAGGGTTTGAAGTTGGCTACATGTGAAAGATCATGAAGCTAGGATCGAACTTAGATCCGACTGCTTCAATATATAATATTTTATAAAAGGTACTGTATTTTACATATAATATATTAGATAGCTATATACTATATATATATATATATATATATATATATATATATATATATATATATATATATATATATATATATATATATATATATAAAGTAAATAGCTTCTAATTTATTTATTTCAATTTTTATTTTAGGAGATATTTAATCCAAATTATTTAGTTTGTAGAAATAAAATATTGCAAGTTGTATGAAGAATAATTTCAATCTATCATAAAGCACACAAAACTTCATATTGTTAAAGTTTATATACTGTAAACAAAAACTTAGGTCAATACTGTGTTATTAGGAATATTCATGTATGTTTAAACATTTGGTATTTTCTTGATCTAAAAAGATGCCTATCATGTGTAAAATGGTGTTTTTTTTTTGCTTTATTATAGAGTCAACTATTGTAAGCTTGCATAATGAATTGATGTTTGATGGTATAGAGTTATAATATCATCATCTTCAACTCCAGGCCAGTTTTTGAATTTTGATTTCATCAGTGAATTATTAGGATTTCAAACCAGAGCTTATGGATATTAAAGGTTCAGTCTAAATAATCAGCTCATCTTCAGACTTGTTTCTATATATTATCTTTGCAGTGAGAACTATGATTCAAAACTGGAATAAAGATTTAGGTTTAAGTCCTAATTCTCATAGATGAAGCCTTAATAGAAAAATGATCTGAAGATGAAGATGTTATACCACTATACCATCAAGTGTCCATTGATTTTTATACTTCTAGGTCAAGTAGCATGAAAAGAACATCTCTTGGAAGTAATACATAATTATAGAATACAGTCATACAATATTATTATTAATATTATATAAAGGGTCATTTATATCAATCAAAAAATACTGACTGTTATGTAATTTTTATTCTAATGTGCAATGAAATAAATGCATCAAATTAAGATGTATTAACTACTTGTAGAAAGCAGTTTGTTCAGATAGAACTGACATAAACACATTTACAATTATACAGTTCTTAGAAGAAGGTTGCCTTACTTTTTCAGATGAAAATCTCATTTATAACATTAAGTAGATTTAATAGAAATCAATTTCAGTTTATATATTTAATGAAATTCATATTGATATCTTATATGTTTAATAAACCATATATATATATATATATATATATATATATATATATATATATATATATATATATATATATATATATATATATATATATATATATATATATATATGAATCATTATCACCAATCATTATATGCTACTGTAATACCATTCTTCTTATACATTCAAACAAATTGATCCCAATATAAAATACCAAATTCATTTTCAAAGTATCCAAAATCTTTAGATATTAATAAACTATGATGTAAAAAGGAAAGACTAAATGAATGACACTATGTTAATAAAAACATTTTGTTTTTTATTCTCACTACTTTTATGCCATCTAGTGTAAGCTTAATTAATCAGTAGATCTGTCCAAGTCATCTATTTAAAACAATCAAAAAGCTCTTCATTTGGAAACCATAGGCTAGAAATTAGTCTGGGAATATTTACATAGATCAGCATTGGATAAGAAATATTAAGCATTACAATATGGCATCTAGTGATTACTAAAGCATACACTAGATGGCATAAAATTGGGGAAATTTGAAAAAAAAACCCTAATAAATAGCAATGAGTAAATGAAAGTCATGTGAGTCTTGTTGGTCATATGATGACTTATTATTATGTCATAAGATTATTTGTATTTTTCTGATATCTTTTACTACTTATTTGTGGAAGCAAAAGCAAGTTTAATTAAATCATAAGTTGGATAGCTGGGTTTGAAGACATATAGATCTCTGAAAATTTCAGATTTTCTACTCAATAGATAACTTTTAGCTAAGTGCTTAGCTTTGGGTTGGTATTTTTAGATCTAGTGTCTGAACCTACCCTGACACCTCTCTGAGGAGTGCCAAAGCACGAAACCATGGTCAGGGGTTTGGGGAGGGGTTCCTGACAGAGATATTTTAAGTGCTGGCTCTGGCTAAGCATTTATCATAAAGCTTGTAGAGGAATTGGCAATCCTCACTGTTTATAAGTTAAAAACATTTGTATAAAATCATGATAAGTGAAAGAATTGGAGATTTAAGCATATATTTAATGATGATTATATAATACATTTAATATTTAAAAGTAAATTTATATGTTTAAGTTAAGAAATTAATAACTTCATGTTTAAAAAGTAATTGTTTAGGTATTTAAGTATAGTAATACAATTATACCAATTAAAACAGGCAAAACTCTCCGCATATTAGTGCCATTCAGTGCATGCCAGAGTATTCAATGGATGCCAGAAGGCTTGTGCATAAAATCCCTATCTAGTGCTCACTCATCCAATATCCCCAGACTAGTTTCTGGCATCCATTGATTACTCTGGCTTGCACTGAGTGGCACTATTATATGGAGAGTTTTTCCTGTTTAATAACAGTTATGAGCAACCATAAGAAATGGTGATCATGTGAAATTATACCAATGTCTAAAGATTTAGGTGTTTTAAGATGAAACCTATAATAAAAATTAGTATCAGTTTGTTTACATAACTAAGAACTATACTGAGGAAGGGAACAGAAAGACCCAAAACCATATAAAGGGGAGTTTTTTATTACAAATATGTCAAGAAAGTTGTTCACATATTTTAACGTCTTTTTCTCTTTGTTTCTGGAAATAAAAATATGGTCTTTAGATCATAATTTAAATATATTTATTTAAGCAGTAAAACATTGTTTACTCTTCTTCCTATATTTATCTTTTTTATAATAAGAATAATTGTTCAAAGACATATTAGGACTTAATGGTTAAATCTATTTTGGCAGTTTTTATTATTTAAGCTTAATGATAATTATTTTATTACTTTATTAATGAAATGTTTATAATTATAATTTTATAAAAAAATGTAATATATTCATACAATTTTATTCATCAATAGTTTATAAGGGGTTCAATCACTGCAAGTGCCAACACTGAAATCAATCCTAGGACTTCATATTTTAGAACAATACTTTACCATTATGGGAAACTGCACAGGACAACAATAAAAAAGTATATTACTTTAATGAAATATTAATATTTTCTGAAGATTTATAATGATATAATTTTTTTATATGTCATAGCATCGGCTGGGAGGCTAACTCGCAACAACCGTCTGCAACCAACTGCTTGCAAGGTTTCTGCACTGACCTCTCGACTAACAATGCTTGCTTGTAATAATATACTGGACTAATTCCATTATCCAGATAAGGAGTTAAATGTTTTTTTTACAAAATTCAAACTTTATTTATAATTTTCCAATACATTTAATGCACTGGTTTATATAGAATTTGTTTTGAATGGCATTATTCATATTTTTTTCCAAGTGTTACTGGCATACCTAAAAACAGTGCTAACACAGGGATTAAATTGGTAATATTTAGATTCAAGCCTGTGTTTGAGTAGAATTATTTATGTCTCTTCTTCAGGTTTCTCTGGTATGACTAATGTCAGTGCTATCACAAGGAATGAATATATAAATTTTAGATTTATAAATTCTAAATTTAAGCAAATTCTTGAAAATAAAGCCATTTAAAACTTTATGTTTTATATTAACTAGTATGTTAACATTTAAAGTTGAATGTATTTGGAAAAGTGTGATTCAACTAAATGATTAAAATAGTCTAACACAGTGATGGCAAACATGCCAGATATGGCATGTTCAAATTTTTTATTGGCATATGAATTAGTTATACATCATAATTTTCTTCAATATTTGTTTTGTTGCTAAAATCTGTACTAATAAAAATTTACTGTAAATTAAAAGTAAAGTAAATAAATGTAATATTATATTAGAATGCAATTTACAATTGAACTCTGATTAGAAGCAATAAATTAGAATATTGTCAAGCGTTGGTGGTCGAGAGGTCAGCACAGCTTCCTTACAAGCAGTTTTCCCAGGTTAGCAGGTTCATTTCCCAGCCGATGCTATGACACATGAAAAAAAAAATTAGGATATTTTAAGATAAATAAAGTGGTACTGGTATATTGTGGTATCATAATCTATAAACCTGTCAAAAGATTCCAATAAAACTAGAAAGTAAACTCAGTACAATATTTTATATCTCTTTGAAGTAAATTTTTCCAAATCTAAAGTAAAAGTAATAAAATGTTTTTCTTTCTTAATCTTTTTTAACCTAAACATGTTAACACCATTCATTTTTTTAACATAATCAAAACCGCAAACAGAAGAAAAAAATCCATAATCAAGACCAGCAAACAATGTTTTTTTTACTTGAAGTTTTGGTTGTAAAAGTGAAATGTAAGGATAATAATATATTTTAACATACAATAAATCTTTGATTTATAAAATTATTAAAGCTCATTTAAATTTACTTTTAAATAAATTTGCTACCATTATATTAATATGACTGGTGAAAATAAAAAACAAAATTTTCAAGCAGTAGAGAATTACAAAATTTGTGGACTGGTGAGTATGGAATAATTAACAAAAGCATGAATACAGTATGTGTTTTATGTTTTGGAACAGTTGTGTTGAGAACATCATTGGTAAAATGACATTATAAGACTAATCATAAATTGCTTTGTGAAAAAACTAAAGATGAACAAAAAAGAATATATTGCTCAAGCATTTAAAAATATAAATATTCAATCAATATCTGTAATGAAATTTATTGAAAATCATTCCAATATAACTGCTGCTAGTTTTTTATTTCAAATGTAATTGCCAAACATGGGAAAGCTTTAATGATGGAGGATATATGAAAGAAACTTGGATGAAATGTGTACCCAGTTCTTTTTGAAGATTTTGAAAACGAAGCAAAAATTATTCAGAGCATAAAAGATTTATTATTGTCTAGAAATACAATTAAGGAAAGCATCTTGAAAATGGCTAACCAAATAACTTTCCAACAAAAAAGAGATATAAATATTCTAGTTTAATTTCTTTCAGCCTTGATGAATTCATACAGACATAAATGTGTCAGCTCATTTGACTATTTTTATTCACTATTGTGTTGGGAATATCAAAGAAGAATTGATCAGTTTAACCACATTTGTAACAACAACAAAAGGAATAGATATTTGCAACATAGATGTTGCCAAAGTTGTATCTGTAACTACAGATGGTGCTTATGACTGGAAAATAAAATATTTTTTCAATTTATTTACCAACTGTATTGGACATTCAATTTTGGGTTTTCATTGCATTAAACATCAGCAGGTTTTATGCATGAAGGCCAAATTTAACTACTGGATTATGTTATGAACACTGTGACTAAGTTAATCAATTTTATATCTACACAATGAATGAAGTTAATTCAGTATACTATGGTTTACTTATGTACAACAATGCCCAATGGTTAAGTTGAGGAAAAGTTCTTGGAAAGATTCACAGAGTGTTTAGAAGAAATTAGGCTGTTTTTGCATAATGAAAAAATTATTGAAAAATATAATGAATTAATGGATGTTGAATGGCTTCCAAAATTAATATTTTTTACTAATATGTGTTCTCATCTAAATGAATTAAATGTGAAACTGCAAGATTATATTAAGACAATTGTTGTTATGTTTAATTTGATCAAAGCATTTGAAGTTAAATTACAAACTTACACCTTCAAATATTTCCCAAATCTAAAAAAGTTCTTGATTGATTTAGAATCTCAAGACAAACCAGATCAAGTAAAATTGTCGCAAGACTTTTGTGCTGTTATTCAATCGATAATTGATGAATTTTTTTTAAGATTTACACAGTTCAGACAATTTTCAGAAATATCAAAATTTATTTTATATCTAGACATAATATCAATGGATAATCTCAAGTTAGACATTTTTGAGTGGTTTAATTTGAAAGATATGGAAATACAATCAGTCAATTTTCAATCCAGTTCTATATGGAAACAGAAATTTGTTGACTTGGGGAATGAGTTAGGAACAATGGAAAATAATCGATGATTGGATATATGTAAAAAGAATGCTGAAGAGAAACTATTGACTGACTGGAATGCTACTCCTGACATTTAATTGTTTAAAAAAATAGCGACAACTATATTATCAACTTTCTCCTCTACATATGTATATAAGAAACGAATTTAATTAAACAGTTCGAGAAATAGAATGACCGATTAATCTAGTTTAGCATATATATTATTAAAAATGACAAAATATGAACCAGATACAAAATATTTGGCATCAAATGTACAACAACAAAAATCTGATTAAATAATATCTATTTTATGTTGATTCTATATGTTTATTTTCAAAATTTTGTTTTAATTAGTATTAATTTTTTACTATTACATTTTATTCAACTTGTGCTCTTCTAAATAAATATCGTCCACTTGTATTTAGCTTATTTAAAATTTTGTTTAATTATTATTATTATTATTATTATTATTATTATTATTATTATTATTATTATTATTATTATTATTATTATTATTATTTTGTTTTATAATTAAAAAAAAACTGCAATAATTAAGTTGTTTATATTTTGATTTAATAACTGTATGGCACCCCAATCATTCAATAAATATTTTTTGGAAATTTTTGGCACGCACATATAAACGGTTCGCCACTACTGGTCTAACACAAAACTACAATTAAAAATGATTTTAAAATCAATAAAGTATTACTAGGAGAATGGTTAATAAAAAATATTTAAATAGTTTTGTTCGAAATTAGATTTATGTAAAACGAAAATTATTTTAATATAAAAATAATGTAAGTCACCATATTGTATTGTCAAAATGAAATCACTAAGAAAAAAACTTATAAGCTATCTTTCTTCTGTCTTCTCTCATTTTAAACTAGAAATGGTGGTTCTAATAACATTTTCTCAGAGTTAATCAGACTTGTGAAAAGTAAATTTGACATGCACAGACACATATAAAAAATGATAATTCGATTTAATATAATAAACAGGTCAACTAGAAAGTGAAGAGACAATTCCGTTCTTTGTAAAACTATGGCATGATGCTAAAATAGAATAATTTTTTGACCTCACATGTGGATTACTCAATAGATGAAAATATATGCTTGATTAAGCTTTAGTAAATTTCATTTGTATAGACTGTCAATTATAGTGCAAGATTGCAAAATTATGCATGATTTTGCCTATACGTTTATTTACATAGGTGTGAATATGTACGTTAATGTATACGTATATAATAAAAGAATCAAAATAATTTAGTTGCTTGGGATGCCATTTCACTTTTGAGTAATAGAAATGAGAAGTTGAACTTCAATTCAAAGATGTTGGTATTTAGCATGTCACTTCCGTTCTAAAACACGTAGATCAAATAAAATAATTATCTTACTCGTTAATTGGATTATGCATATTTATGCAACCAGCACATAAATAAGCAATTATAACATTATTTTAATCAGTTCTTAAAGTAGCAGGAAACCTGTACATTATATGCATATGTATAACATGTTATTTAATAGGATGGTGGTGTTAAGTTAGTACATCCTTCATGACGGTATGTCTTATATATATGACTGCATCTTATAGTTTTATATATATGTATACATTTTTTGTAAAAATATACTTTTTTAAAAAAACATTTTACATATATATCTGAACATTCACATAAAGACATTTTAGATGAAATTGATAAGTAATTATAAGGCAAAAAACGTTATTATTAATAATATTGCTTATAATAATTTTTAATAATGAAGTGTCTTCATAAATTATTATCTAAAATGTATTCTTCAGACAATACAATTACGTGTTATTTTAGTTTAAAAAAAACAAAACAAAAAAAACAACAACAAAAGTGTGTCAGTTGTTCATACAATCAATTGTCATATATATATATTTGTGAGATAAATATATTATTTATGTGTAGAATGGAGCTGCAAATAATGCTATATAGTTTGTACCAACCTCTCCTCTCCCACGTTTAAATGTGTATAGCATACGAACTGCAAGTGTACAATACTTCGCAACACACACATATATATATATATACTACAGATGTTTTTAATGTGTATAGTAAGCGTAAATATAAATATAATTATTTTTAATAAAGTGAGAGGACACATTTACCTATATTTTATTGAGTGTGTGTTCACTCATGCATTCACTGAAGCAATAAGAATAAGAAAAAAAATATATTTTAAAATATATATTTATTGACATAATAAAATTGTACAGATGAATAATAAATACACTTTGTTAATGTTGGCTCATCCATTGCTGGCATTGGCTTTTTCCATCAAGTCTGACTTGATAATGTGGAAGTCCTAGGTCTGGTAGATGTATGGCAGAGCCATCTCTACACTATCAGGTTGATGTATAGCATTCCATTTTGTTGGTATTGACCACCCCTTTTGAGATTGGCCCAATAATGCTAATGTATCAGCTGGAATACATGTAGTGTGAAATCAACGCCTCTCTAGTAGAATCCGGCATGTTGTATCATAGACTACTTCATTTACGATACACTACGATGTGGATATATCAAGTCCACAATTTATCTAGAGTCTGTGGGCCCTACTAGTAGGCTCCATGTATTCATAAATAAAAATCTAGAGGATAATATCTTGTCCTTGTTCTGAAGAATTTTGAGCTTATCGAAAAATATAACATTGGGGTCTGGTGTTGGTTGTGTGAACTTTGTCCTGCATCTTGTGTTTTATTTCTAAAATAAAGTAATTAGCAAAACATTAGACTTTTAGTACAATTAAATAAACTCTGGGTGATATTCTCTTTTCAATAACTTTTTTTTTTTTTTATAGAAATATAATAGTGATTTTGTTATGAAGAAATTAGGATTTCTGTAATTATTTTGATGTTTTAAAATAAGTTTGAACTTTTAATAAGTTCAAAAATTTTGCAAAACTTTTAGATTTACAGTCAGAAAATATTTTATTATGGGAAAACAACAAATCAAATTCTGAAAGGATAATAAAATTAAAACGAAATGTATGTGCCTTCAGCATTAACAGAAATTTTTTTATTAATATATAAAATTGTGTATCATTCTCAGAAAAAAATGATGCTGAATGTAATAAAATTTACAAATTGTAATATTTTTTTTTGTATGTTTACTCACACTTTTTTTTTTACAATTTTTTTGGGTAGCATGCAATTGAAGTTTTGTGGATCATGGCTCGTGGTTCTGCTGTATATGTATAAATTGTAAAAACACCATAACTACTATATATTTACACTTCTAAATTAGTTATAATTAAAAAATCATTGAGAAACAAATTATTGCACAATCAGATATTTGTTTGGTTAAAAAGAAATATTTTTATTTTTTCAAAAAGCAGTGGCATAATATATATATATATATATATATATAATTTTAAAAAAATGTAATTGTAAAAGAAATAGGATAAACAATATTCTGTCTATTACATATATAGACACAGGTATATACAAGCCTGTGTATTTCAGCTAATATTATTTTAACAAAATTTATATTTTAAAACTTTAAAATAAAAACTCACAATTTATAAATAAATTTAAAATTAATAATTTTAATAATGTTTAAATTTTCTATTTTTTATTTTAATTTTATAATAAGGATAATATTTTCTCATTACCATTGTTTTTTAAAGAATATTAACTTTATGAAACAAATAGCTCATTGATAATATTATATAATGTGAAATTAATATGCATAACATTTAATATGATATATGTTTTAGTTAATACATTATTAATAAGAAATAAAAAAATATGTATATTAAACGCTTTTATTCATTGACCACTAAAACGCAAAAAAAAAAAAAACAACAATTGTTTAATTCAATCATAATTGCGGATTTTAGATTTAACATAAAATAAAAACACAGTGGCTCAGAAATTAATTAAATCAATTCCTTGTTATAAAAAATAGAATTTACTTAAATAATTTCTAGAACCCTCATGTTTTTATTTCAAGTTAAATATAAAAAACCCAATTGTGGTCAAAGAAACAATTTTTTTATTATTTTTTTAGTGCATGGTCAATAAAAACATTTAATGTAAAAAATATTATTTTTAACTACAAGGTAATTGAAAATATAAAACTATATCAAAATTTAAATTGACTAAACACTTACAGTTGATATATATATGAACAATAGATGGCGTTTTACCAAAACCACCAAAACAAGTGTAAAATTTGTTTACATAAATGACAAAAGAGTCAGAATTAACAATCTCTTTCATTTGCTCACCCTCAGATCAGCTGATTTCAAGCTATTTGCTATCATCAGTGAAGGATAGAGTTAGAAACTATATCTAAACACTGTCTCCAAGTGTTTATGCAAAACGTTTCTATCAGGTTGCAAGCATAAATTTTTCAGAATGGTAAAGTCTTCAAACTCAGCCTAACAAACCAGATGTCTATATGGGCCTGATCTTAGTTCAGTTTCACCACATAGTCAAAGTCTTTGCAATATATATCATTGCAAGAAAACTTTAAAGGTACATTTATGAAAAACAAAAACAAGTTATTCATGTAACTTGCTATCACTTGTTATTTGTGATCAATAGATGGTGTTTTACCAAAACCACCAAAACAAGTGTAAAATTTGTTTACATAAATGACAAAAGAGTCAGAATTAACTATCTCTTTCATTTTCTCACCCTCAGATCAGCTGATTTCAAGCTATTTGCTATCATCAGATAAAGATATATGGTTTGTTAGGCTGAGTTTGAAGACTTTACCGGTCTGAAAAATTCACGCTTGCAACCTGATAGAAACGTTTTGCATAAACACTTGGAGACAGTGTTTAGATCTAGTTTCTAACTCTATCCTTCACTGAGGATAGCAAATAGCTTGAAATCAGCTGATCTGAGGGTGAGCAAATGAAAGAGATAGTTAATTCTGACTCTTTTGTCATTTATGTAAACAAATTTTACACTTGTTTCAGTGGTTTTGGTAAAATGCCATCTATTGATCATAAATAACAAGTGATAGCAAGTTACATGAATAACTTGTTTTTGTATTTTATAAATGTACCTTTAAAGTTTTCTTGCAATGATATATATTGCAGAGACTTTGACTATGTGGTGAAACTGAACTGAGATCAGACCCATATAGATATCTGGTTTGTTAGGCTGAGTTTGAAGACTTTACCGGTCTGAAAAATTCACGCTTGCAATCTGATAGAAACGTTTTGCATAAACACTTGGAGACAGTGTTTAGATCTAGTTTCTAACTCTATCCTTCACTGATGATAGCAAATAGCTTGAAATCAGCTGATCTGAGAATGATCAAATGAAACAGATAGTTAATTCTGACTCTTTTGTCATTTATGTAAACAAATTTTACACTTGTTTCAGTGGTTTTGGTAAAACGCCATCTATTGTTCATAAAACACAAGTGATAGCAAGTTACGTGAATAATTTGTTTTTGTTTTTCATATATATATCAATATATATTTCTGCTATAAGTTAAATTGTATAACTCATATATATATATATATAACATATTCAATATGTATACATAATAATATACATGTATATGTGACTAAAATATAAAATAATTTTTTAAGTGTAAAGTGTTTGATATTTTAACAGTTTTTATATTTAATTTAAAAGAATTATTTTAAAAAGAAACTAAACAAAACTGTATTATAAACAACTTTTCACTTAAATGAAGCTAGCAATCATAATAAATAAAATTGATAGTGAGCATTATTTAAAACATTCTCACCACTCTTTCTATCTAAGAAATTAAGTGACTTATTTAAAAAAGATAATGTGATCTATGACATTTATAGACATTTTAAACAATTGTACAATATTTCAACAAGTTATATTGAACTTAAATATATTAAATATTGGTTTTAAAATGTTAAAAATGTTATTAAATTGAAAAAAATTTTTTTATACCACCCTCTCACAAGTCTTACTTAAAACATATGAAAGATCTAACAATAAATTTGAAGTGTTTTACATAAAATTATTGAAATTTTTTAACATTGTCCTGCACTCTGTTCCATATCTAAGAAACTAGGTGATCTATTAAAAAGATGAATGTCCCATAAAGATTAGGTTTGAATTTTTTATGTTTTTTTTTACAACAATACAATCTTTTCCTCTGTACTAAAAACTGTTAAATAATCATGAATGTTTTTTTCCGAAATTACTACGAATATTCTATAAAATATTTTACAGTTATTTAAGTTTCATTGAGATTTGAAATCAATATTAGTCTTAAATAATATAATTGTTTTAAAATGACCTCTTTTGCATTTAAATTCTATATAACTATAAGTCACAAATCAACTGCTTACAAAAGCTCCTAGAAACATGTATATGAAATCTCAAAATAAAGCACAAATATGTTTAAGAACAATACATTTATTTTAATTGTATCTAAATGTGTAGTTTGAAAATGTTTTGACATTTTAAAACTTAATAAATTTATGATACTCTTTATGTTGAAAATTGCTGAAAGGACTACATTCACACACATTCACTCAGGTGTATATATATATATGGGTAAAGATACCTTCAATTACCTCTTATGGAGAAATAATGAGGAATAAGGAAATACTTGCCAGGCTTGCCAACATATAGGTCGTGGAAATTTGAATCAATTTACTTTTTTTTAAATTTCTAGTTGGGAATAAAACCATATACCCATTTATTGATCTCTTTTCAATAAATAAAGAAATAAATATATAGATGAATACATGAATATATGGATAAAAGTAAATAGACATATAGATAGTTATGTACATAGATAGATAAATAGATCAGTAAATATGTAACAATGAATTGAATTCCATAAATTGTATCAGAGATAATCATGCACACACACAGTTCTTTAAAGTGTTGAACTATAATGTTACATATTTTTATTGTAGCACTTTATTTTACTCTGATACTTCTTCTTTCTTAATTTTTTTACTATAATGCTTTCTTCAGCATATTTCATTGCTGATAGATTGCTAGTCTTCAAGCACACACTGCATTCACACATCTTACACACTATACTGCCCTTGACTGCTCTTTGTGTATTGCTACTACATTTAATAAATTAAAAAGTAGAGTATTTACTCTGTTAATACTATGTCAACTAAAATATTGTGATCCATGGACTTTTATCATCATAACATAAATTTACTATCACATTCATATTGGCTTTTTCAAATCAAATTGTGCAAACGCTTTTTGCGAGTGTTAAATAATCAGATTTGCTCATATATAAATATTTGAGTCGTAGTAATAAGAGGATTCCTTTTATTGCTGCATAAATTCTATATCTTGTATGGGTCAGAGGGTATTCATTTATTATTTAACACTCGCAAAAAGCGTTTGCACAATTTGGTTTGAAAAAGCCGATATGAATGTGATTACAATTGTATACAGACGCTATAAAAAATAAAAAATAAATGCTGATTTATATATATGATTAATTTCAGTTGGAATGACGTTCAGTAAATTCTAGTAAATTTCATCAGCGTCATTCATTCATAAGTTATATATAGTAATTCAAAGTGACTGTTCTATAGTCACACCTTCTGTGCCAGTACTTCAGATTTGCTGATATATAAATATTTGAGTCATAGTAATAAGAGGATTCATTTTATTGCTGCATAAATTCTATATCTTGTATGGGTCAGAGGGTATTCATTTATTATTTAACACTCGCAAAAAGCGTTTGCACAATTTGGTTTGAAAAAGCCGATATGAATGTGATTACAATTGTATACAGACGCTATAAAAAATAAATGCTGATTTATAAATTTACTATATAATTTCATTCAAGAGGAATATTTGCACATAAATTGATTTAGTTACAAAAGTGATATATCAAAAATATATAAATTATTCAGATATTCAAAAAGTTTTAATAATAATGCAAGAACTCTTAAAATGAAAACAAAACAATTACTTTAGAAGCAGCACAAGAATAAACTTTCAAAAATAAACCATTATAATTCTCAGTAAAAAAAAAGTTGTATTAGATTATGGCTTTTCAAACTGTTTGTAAATAATGTATTATATGTAAAAGTTACAAGTAATTAAAAAAGTTTCAAGTAATTAAGAATTCTGCATTTGTAAGAAGAGTTCATATTTCTACTTATAATAACAAGTATACCGTTAATAAGTTCATGAACACTTATGTCATAACTTGAAGACTGTATTCTCTACTTGATAATACAAACTCATTTGCTAAGCATTATTGAATGGAAGCTATGTTATGAATTATATGCATGAAAGAAAAAATAAACATCCACATCCCAATTTATTGGAATGTTGAGAAGATTGTGTTATGAAAGCTCTCCATCCTATTATTTTTAAAAATTCTATAATTAAATTTTTTTATTATAAATGAGAGAAAAAAAATATTATTTGTTACTTTTAAACAGATTTTTAAAAATTATAAATTCTATGAGAATTCTTTTACTGGATTTAAAGTTGTCACATTTATGGAAAAAGATACATTTAAAAATTATTAAAAATATTTTTCTTATCAGATATCATATGTAAAGCTGAAGCATTAACTTTTTTAAAAAAATTAAATCAAAAGCATTTTTGCGTGCATTTGAAAATAGACATTCAGATGTACTTATTTAGTATATTTGTTAAAAAAGGTATTTTTTAATTTATAATTCTATATTTCAAAATTAAAATAGAAAGTTAAAAATAATTATTTTAAAGCATTTTTATAAAAAAAAGATTCAAATATTTTCTATTTTTTTAACTCTCTCATTGTTCCACTAACATTCTGACAGATTTTTTTTTTCTCACTAGATTTAAGTTTTCAACTTTCATCCCATTATTTATCAGAATATAATACATTTGATTTCATTTGATAAATATTAACTAACTTTTAAAAAATCACATTTGATTTTCAGAATTATTTTAAAAATTAGATTTTAATCTAAGCAAAATGTTGTCATGTCCTCAAATTTCAGGTAGAGCTGATTCAATTTGAAAAGTGAATGAAATATGTTTTGTTTGATGTTTGTCTTGAAAATATGAATGAATTATTTTAATAATTACTAAATCTATAAATTTATGAGTTAAAAGTTTAAAAAATTTTCATAATTTTTACAATATCACTAAATATTATAACAATTTGTTGATTGACTTTATTTTTAGACAGTTATGTTTACCATGACCATAATCTCTATAGTATATATATATATATTGAAACAGACAGATCGAAGAACCGATCTTCGTTTCATGTGTTTTAGGTACGGTAATTCGAACCACTATCTGCCCGCAGTGAGATTTGTCTATTTTCAGTCATAATAAAAAAATTAGTTATATATTTTATGTTTTGTAAATCAATAGGTAAGATTCCGTATATAAATGTCACAAACCATGAGATAATATTCGTGTGTGCGTGGTTTGTGGATTTATATCAATTTAATTTAAAGTTTATTGCGGGCGTATTTGTTTGAATTTTAGTTTTTTTTTTAAAATTGTACAAAGTCGTTTAAAAATACTGATCAAAAGTCACATTCCTTTGATCAGTGTTTTTAATTAAAATCTAAATTACACAAATGTACAGAGTAATTAAATTGTATTCGAAATTAGATAAGAAATGTAGATTTGTAATTACCGTGTCAATTTAAAAATTGCGTATTAAAGTAAAAGGACAATGGGGGATAATTAATGTTGTATGGTCAAGCTGGATGGCTGGAAGCTAGAGAAAGTAGGAGGAGCTGAAACACAAAAACCAGGCAGAAAGGTCAATCGTGGCCATCTTAGAGAGAAAACTTATTCTAACTTTTGACGTGGTTGAGAGAGGTAGTCTTAAGACAGCACTGCAGCTGCTAGAGTAATTCCTAGAACTTTGTTAAGAAGCTCACCTGTAAACCGCAATGTTGATGGGCTAAGTGCCAGGAGCTGATCTCTGCCCTGCCAAATTGAATCTTCGTGCCGCTGACTGATCATGTTGTTTGTGCTTCATAGTTTCCAGCTTCCAATCTCCAAATTGACAATGCCTTGCAAATAACTTTCAATATGCGCGCCTACGTTCGTCGGAAATATCAATCGGGAAAAGCCAAGCCGGATGAAGAAAGAAGAGTAACTGTGTTACACGAACTTTTAACTTTCTCCCGAGCTTAATGTTATCAATCAAATAAAGTACATGTAAGTTTTTATGTTGTTTATAATGCTATTGTTTAACCTGTCAGTAAATTTTCTTTTCTTTTAATCCTCCGCTCTAGTCTTTAGAAATAATTTATAAAAATTGTAATTAAGAGTAATAATAATTTAAATGAATGCATTTATATTTTTTTTGTGTTGCGTATTCCATAAACAAACGATGCCAATAGTAATATTTCCCAACTCTGTGTAAAACTAGTGTACAATAATGAGCAAGTTATTTTAAAAGTAAATTTCGTTTTCTGAATTAAATATTCTTTTATATTTCGAGTTGGTAAATGTTGAATCCCTTTATTATTCTATTTTAAGTGGTCATATAATTGCAATCTAAGGTTCAATGTTAAATATATATATTGGTTTTAAAATGTTATATTAATGTCATGTATGATATGAGAAATAACTCACTGTATGATTTAATACTATCGCTACCGCCTGTCAACCTGGAGGGTTAAGGGTCTCAGAGTAAATTTAATTAATTATTGTTCTCGCGGTCAGTTTAATTCCGCTATATTTTATTGGGATAAGGATCTCAGCCTGTGGCGTAGAAACAGACGAATAGATTCCAGGTTTTGTATAATTTCTTTTAAAAATCCACTTCAAGTACTCGTCCTTGATGTCTGTGGCAATGCCTTCCCTTCGCTGAAGTTAGCGTCTCGCCATTCTACCATTGGGGATTGAAAGCAGTTTCTTTCCCAGGTTATCTCTTGGATCACCGGGTTCGAAATGATCCCGGCTGGTTGCCGTGTCCCGGAGCTACTTGGGGGCACTAAGCCTTGTCAAAGTACAAGCCGCCCGGTATTCCGTTAATGCACCGCAAGTGATTACTGTAGGGCTTTTGAATATAGGCAACCACCAGTACATCTATCTTCCATGCCGTATTTATATAAAACCACCTCCAACTGTCCATCTACGTAACGGCTCGAGTCTATTCGAATAAAATAAGTTAATAAAAAAAAAACCCTTTAGAGAAATATCTTTTCAATGTTCAAATACTCTGATTCTCTTGGCCACCCGTCAATCATTTAACTACACAGCTATTGGCATGAGTTTGTTCACTAGATAAAAAGATTGTTAAAGACTAGTAGCTAAATACAAGAGGATTCATGGAAGTCTTACCGTACTGTTGAACGCTATATTTATATGTTTTCTAATTGTTCTTATTAAACACTTTATTTAATCTACTTTTTGTGTCCTCCACCTTATTACTCTCTAAGTCTAGGTAGCCACTTACTGTCTGTATTGGCAACTTAAATATATACGTTACATGAATGACCGTTCCAATATCTAGAGTATAATAAATATATATATCATTAACTGTAAGAATTTGTCTATGTTCTGAGCTGAGCTAGAAACGGGATAACCCCGTGCTGTTATAAAGTCATCATCGGTTGGTCATACCGGGGTTTGGGTTTGAATTCAGTTGGCGTTTTGGAATTTATTCTTAAACGCGGATTGGGTTTGAACTCGGGTACTGTGTATGAGTAAGCGTGGTGGATTTATACCGGTACAATATATATATATATATATATAATCTCTATAGTAAGTAACAATATTCAGAAGAATATATTCATTTATATTCAAAAATAAAACATTTCTGTAAAAAATAAATATGTAATAACATTTATTTTTGATTTCTAATAATTATTACACAATTACAATACAAATAAAATCATAATGTTTCCAAAAAATCAAGTTTTTAGACCATCATAATATTTTCCTGGTGATCATAACATTTTCTCAAAGAATCTCACAAAATTTGGCAGTGTGAAACATATAAACATTACCTGTTAATAGTAGAACTTGAGATGCTTTGTCAGATCACATATTCAATTTTCTCACCATCTTTTATATTAGAAAATAAATATATGAGAATTTTAAAGCTGTAAAAAAGTTTTGCAAAATTTTGACCTGGGAAAGAAAAACTCAAATTTATTTTTTTTAAATCTCAAATGAAGATTGATTGTCTGGAATGAAAAAAAGGTTAATATTAATGTAAAAAATATAAAAATCTTTATATTGTAAATGTTAAAAAAATGGCAAAAAATTAATTATTATCTTTAGTAAAATATATAATAAAATATTCTTTATAGTTTTAATAAACATCTCCATACTCCCCCATTCTTTTTAAATACATATAAATAAAGATATTAAAGTTTAAAAAATATTTGCTTAAATGTTTTTTGTCAAATTATATTTAGAAAAATAACAAAATTAAACAATGTCTGACAGAAAAAAAAAGTTTCTGCTAAAAAAAAACACTATGCATGCCTATTTTTTTGGCTTTTAGCCAGAATGGAAAAGTTTTTGTAAATAAATATATAAAATACAAATCAAATGAGAGTATTAATAGTGTCAAATGTTGTCAAAAGCATAACTTCCTGCAGAATATAATTTTGATAATTTCTCAAGTTCAGTAGATTATTGGCAACAAAAGTTAAGTAATTACAATATAAATTTACCAGCAAATAAAAGAATCTGTAATCTTTTTTTTTTTTTCAAAAAATAAAAAAATAAAAATGCTGTTTTCAAATTAAAAAGTTTTAAAAGAAATTAATCAAAAACTTTCAAAATGTAGAAATAATAACAAAAAAGGTATTGTAGGTTAATAAAAAAAATTGTTTAGACTTGATGGTTGTCAATTAGTAATAACTAATAGTTTCTTAGTAACAGCAAGAACTAAACATTAACTCTGTATACATGGATATAATCTGTTCATTTCTATTCTTTATTGTAACAGCATGTTATTTTTTAAAATATCCAAAACAATGCAAATATGACTCATACTTTTTTCTTTGATTAAAAAAAATATGAAATTATGCAATTATGGAAAATCAATGTGAAATCAATTTTCATAAATTGAGAAAAATTGAAAGGGTTATGTATAGCTTAATGTAGTAGTGAAATGCTGAATTTGAGATGTGAATGGTTGTAGATCATAGATTGTCTCCCCACTCTTATCATTCAAATGTCATATGACTTTCCAAGTAACAAATTCTCCATTTACATTTTATTATTAATAAATTAAAATGGTTTGAAGTAATATATATTTATTTCAGTGGCAAAGTAAAAGTTATTTAAATAAAGTATTTTTATCATTGAAAAAAAAAAGTGTTTATATAAAATGATAGACTTGTCAGTATTTAACTGGGAAAAAAATCATCTTCAAATCTTTACTGATTACAGGATCAACTTCATATACACATAGAAGAGCTTTTACATTTTGTTTATTTATGAGTAAAAAAAATAACCACCTTTTAATTAATGCTTTATACTTTTAAAAATTTAATTTTAAAATAAAATGGTAATGGTGAGTGCAAGTGACGTTTTGCTTTATTACTCATGATCACAATTTTGTTATAATTCACTTTTAGAATGAAAAGAAAAAAAGATATAATTTAAAAAATTCCACAATCAGATTATGTAACAATGTTAATAAAATTATGTAAGCAATTAAAAAGAAATTTATATAGAAATCATTTAAAATTTTCAATATCATATATAATATGAAATTTCTGAGTGGAGAATTAGATAAAATTAATGTAAGGTTTGTTCCTTTATATATATACAAAATTAAGAATAAAATGTGAAGATAATATCAATGTAAATTAGTAGTAATTGATATTTTTTTGGTAACATCAAAAGTTAAAGTTTATTTCCATTTACATGGATATTATCTTCTCCTTTTTATTCTTTATTATAGCAATCCTTAAAAATATTTAATTCATTATCCATGATATTAAGTTTTTTTTATATAAATGCACTTTTATTATGAGACATTTTAAATATTTACTACTTAAATTTTATTATTTTTACAGTTTATTATAGTATTGTGTATAAATATAAAATTTTATATCTTAAATAAATTTTGAATATGAAACAATTAAAATTGTTTTTTCATCATATTTAATTGATAAAAAATGTCAAAACCATTAACCTCCCCCTCTAATATAATCTAAATGTTTGTGCATACACATCATGTGCACAGACATTCACACACACACACACACATATATATATACATATATATATATATATATTGTACCTATATTGATATAGGCACATATAATTTTATCTAAAATTATATTATTAAAATAATCTTTCATTAAAGAGAAACATAAAATTAAATGTTGAGTTTATTGCAGCTTGTTTTCGAAAAATGAATCAAATAGTTTTCTATCATTAATTTCTGAAATAAGACCTACAATCAATTAATCAGAAGGGGAGAGGGGTGTTTCATTAGAGAAATTAAACTAAGGGTTATAAAAGGAAGTAAAGAGTTTTTATTAGTATTCGTAAAAATATAATTTAAAAAGTTAAAACATACAAATCTCTTTTCATTCAAGTTTAATTAAAGAAAAAATAATGTTAAAACTAAATAGTAAATTGTATTAAAAATATATGTGCATATATATGTGTGATTTGTAAATAAATAAAATGTATGCGAAATAAAAGAAGATTATCATTAAAAACATGGCAATGGCTATTAATAAAATAAAACAACATGTTTTATTGCATGGCTATTACTAATTAAGCAATCTTCCAAAACACGTTTATCAAATGATTATCACTGGAATTTGACAACAGATCTTTGCCGGAGATATTAGAAAGACAACAAGGCGCAGGTATAAATAGACCTTTTTTTTATCGGACAATTCATTCCACAAATTAATTGAGTGAGTTCAGTTCACAAAGTAATTGAGTAGTGCAGTTCAGAAATTAATTGAGCAGTTAACAAACAAAATGCAGTGTTGAGAAGATCTTGGGAATGCACGTTTATCTCCAGCCCAGATGTCCTAGAAAACAGCAGATCTGCCCGTGAAATAATGTCAGCTTAACATCTTAGAAAATCTCCATCAGTATCTAATTGTCTCCGATAGTAATAATCGTGAAAATCAGGAAACTCAGCAAGGAAACGTCCCAGCCAGCTGGTAAGCATTCATAATGGAAATATTCTCACTGAAAGCAGCCTCCAAAGAGAACAAAATTCTACGTCTACATTCAAAAGCCTAGGTAAAAACATTTGCTTATT
This sequence comes from Epiperipatus broadwayi, assembly GCA_028023455.1. Lineage (NCBI taxonomy): Eukaryota > Metazoa > Onychophora > Udeonychophora > Euonychophora > Peripatidae > Epiperipatus > Epiperipatus broadwayi. The sequence goes on from JAQFVV010007786.1 coordinate 23,431, forward strand.
TCGTTTATACTGTAATAGCCATTGCATTGCATTAATTCTTACAAATCTTTCAAGAGTCTAATTATATGAACTCTATATCATACATAAATGAACTATTGATATGTGTGATTAAATTTCAAATGCTATGTAATCCTTTATTATCATTATTATGTGTGCATGAGTTAATATGTGCGTGATCATTATATCAATATTTATTAATTAAATTAGAGTGTTCTGGTATTAAATCTATAGGAATATTTAAACTATTTAGAAATGTTAATTTAAAAATATGTGTGTGTGTTTTATTAGAATTATAAAATGTTTAAATTTAGTAAATAAATGTTAGTTAATAAATTGTCTTTAAAATTAAACTTTATTTGTCGGTCAATTCTTTTTATCAATTCTTTTATCAATTCTTTTTATCAATTCCTTTTACAATTCTTTATCAAGTCTTTTAACCACTAATTAAGTATAATCTATTAGTGATTACAAACAGCTGAGCTAGTCATGGATTTAGGTGTTGAGTTAGTGGCCATTGCTCAAAGTGCGTTATTTATTCATCCTTGAATAGATAGCTGGCACCCATGTTTATACACAAACAAAAGAAAGTGCTTTGAACTTGGTGTTGAACTCAACAGCCAAGAAGAAGCTATTTCCTGGAAATGTAATGCTAGTTATATACTTTATAGCTATCGTTTGGGCATACATACTCTCCGAGTATGTTCTTCTCTGCCTAAGAGACCGGTGTTTCGAATTCACATATTCGAACACGGTTCAAATGGCTTTACCCAACATGGGCCTAACTTGTCATAAATGACAGTTAATTAAATACTTTATTCTTATTGAAAATAAAAATCTAGAAAGTTAAATTACGTATGTAAAAGTGTTTTAATTTTTTTAAAAAAAAAAGAATTGACCGAAATTTTTTTTTTTCGAAATGAAAAGAGATTTTGACATTTATGCTATCAAATCAGAGTCAATTAGATGTTATGGGCAGAGTTAAAGCATTAAGATCGGGTAGATAAAGGACTAAAAGGGTGGAGTTAGCATGAGTTTCCATCTTAGTAAGAAAAATAAATAAATAAGTTGTATTTAAATTTAGTTTAACATAAGCACTAGTACTTTGAAATTGAAAATTTCGAAAATGGATCCGAAAGAAAGCCCAATATATTTTAAAAATCCCCAGTTAGTGGAAAAAGAGAAAGAAGAAGTATCTGAGATGCGAATGATGATGAAAATGATGATGAATATGATGCAAGAGTTTAAAGAAGAATTGTGTCAGAAATTTGAACAAAGCCAACAGGAGCTTAAAGCTGAATTAAAGCTGAATTGATAAAAGAAATGTGTCAAGAAATTAAACAAAGTCAACAAGAATTGTGTCAGAAATTTGAGCAAAGCCAACAAGAGCTCAAAGAAGAACTCAAAGCAGAATTGAAGGCAGAAATTAGTCAGGTTAAAGGAGAAATTAATGAACTCAGAGCGGAAATTAGAGAAATGAAGGAAATGAGGGGTGAAATAATAGATGAAGTAGAAACAAATCATATAGCCATAGAAGCTGTAGTGAAAGATTTGAATGAAGAAAGTCAGGAAAGGGCAATAGTAGAAGAAAGCATAAAGGAAGTGAGAGCTGAATTAGAGCAAGGTAGCATTAGATATAATAATTTAGAAAGAAAAATAATAAAGATAGAGGAGACATGCTGGGAATGGAGAAGCGTAGCTAGGACAACGCAGGAAGAATTAAGTTTGTTAAAAAATGAAGGCATTCAGAGTGAAGTAGAATGTAGAATTGAAAGCGGTAATAGTTTGAAGTCAGAAGTAAAACAAATGTGTATAAATATAACTAAGGGTCTAGAGTATAGGTGGACCAAATGGAGTGCAAATATAAGAGTTACGATAAGGAGAATAAGCCGGAGGGACCGACCAAGAGATTCCTGGAAGAAAAATTTATGATCGCGACATTCAAGGCCGAAGCAGGTGAGAATCCATTAAAACATTTGGAAAGCTTAACTGGTTTGTTCCAAATACAGGAGTGGCAAGAAGGGGATAAAGTTACACTTGCTAGCAGTCACCTTCAAGGAACAGCCTTGGATTGGTGGCACACCCAGTATGCTAAACCACGCACATTTGAGGAGTATAGGTACGCCATCCTAAGAACCTTCTGGAGTGAAGCCCGACAGGATGGCATACTCTGTAAGGTATCTAAAGAAAGATATCCCAGCTTCCATGGAGAAACTCTCATGCAATTTTTTTTAAAACAGGTGGCAAAACTCAAGGCTTTAACGGCGTTTCCATTGTTGGACGACCAAATTATAAGAACAATCCGACACAACATGCCACTGCCTGTGCAGCAAATGATGCTAAGTAGCAATGGTCATATGGTGGAAGAAATGGTAGAATTTCTGACCTGAGTAGATTGTGAAAATTTGGTTCGGGAACCTATAGATAGATATAGGAAAATAGATCAATATAATGATCAGAATGTACGTAAACGGGAGCCACCTGACCGAGCATAATTGTCAGTAAATCGAGCGGAATAATAAAATAAACAAAAAGGACCGGAAATGGACTATGAGTCTAATATAATTATTTTGACGTAGGTGAAAAGCCTGAATTAGAATTTCGCTATTTAAAATGATGGATTGTTTTGTCAAATAATAATAACGGAGGCTTTGCAAAATAAAAGATTTTTTTTTCACGCACATATTAAATAAGGAAATGCTCATAAATAAACAGATCAAATAAATAAAAAATCAATAAAATCAAGCTAAATAAATGGGTCAAGTTAATGATGTAAAAGTAAAGTTGTAGGCTTAAATAAATGAAAAGATAACAGAATTTCTAGAACAGTTTAAATAAATGAAAAGATAATGGAATTTCTAGAACAGTTTTTTCTGAATATACGCACGTTAATACATAAGTTAAAGTAATGGGTTAAAGTAATATTGTAATATAAATAAATATGTGTCCGTGATAGTTTCAAAATAATATTGTAGCATAAATAAATATGGATAATGTTCGTATGGGTTTAAAATAAGTATCGTAAAACTAAATATTTAAATAATGTTCGTAATGAATTTAAAAATAATATAAATGAAAGTCAATCTAAGTTGTATTAGGAGCGTATAAGGGTTCGAATCTAAAGGGATGAGGGTAGTATTGAAATAAGTTAGATAAGGATTAAGTTTAAAGCTCTCGACTGGATAAATTCTAGTACCCACAACGGATTGGCTGGGATCATTCCTCTTTTAAAAAGCGCACTGGCAACAACCAGAGTAAGTCATAAGTCACTTTTCAGGGGAGAATCCCCATATCTCATACCTCGTTTTCCAAAGCGTAAGTCGGAAATGGACAGTTGAAAATTCCTGCCATTGCAGCTGCTTAGTCAAAGTCCGATCAAGAGAATCGGCAATCATTTTCCAGGGCATAAGTTGGAAATGGACAGTTGAAATTCCTGCCATTTGCAGCCACCTTTTCTTAGTCAAAGTCCAATCAAGAGAATCGGCAGCCGAAGCTTCGTTTATAAAAGATCCCTGTGCCACAAATTTAGTTTGTCCTCATGGTCATTATCCAGGACGAACATTGTAAGCAATGTTACCAGCATAGAAAGAAGAAAAGCATAATTGGAGATTGCCCTTAGCATGGAAAAGGAAAAGATACCAAAAAGCAAACTTAGAAAGAATAATAAATTAAGATTTAATGTTGTCAGAGATAAAATGGTCAAAAATGACGCATTTTACTCTCAAAAGGAAGGGTGGTGTAATGTACCTATATTGATATAGGCACATATAATTTTATCTAAAATTATATTATTAAAATAATCTTTCATTAAAGAGAAACATAAAATTAAATGTTGAGTTTATTGCAGCTTGTTTTCAAAAAAGGAATCAAATAGTTTTCTATCATTAATTTCTGAAATAAGAGCTACAATCAATTAATCAGAAGGGGAGAGGGGTGTTTCGTTAGAGAAATTAAACTAAGGGTTATAAAAGGAAGTAAAGAGTTTTTATTAGTATTCGTAAAAATATAATTTAAAAAGTTAAAACATACAAATCTCTTTTCATTCAAGTTTAATTAAAGAAAAAATAATGTTAAAACTAAATAGTAAATTGTATTAAAAATATATGTGCGTATATATGTGCGATTTGTAAATAAATAAAATGTATGCAAAATAAAAGAAGATTATCATTAAAAACACGGCAATGGTTATTAATAAAATAAAACAACACGTTTTATTGCATGGCTATTACTAATTAAGCAATCTTCCAAAACACGTTTATCAAATGATTATCACTGGAATTTGACAACAGATCTTTGCCGGAGATATTAGAAAGACAACAAGGCGCAGGTATAAATAGACCTTTTTTTTTATCGGACAATTCATTCCACAAATTAATTGAGTGAGTTCAGTTCACAAAGTAATTGAGTAGTGCAGTTCAGAAATTAATTGAGCAGTTAACAAACAAAATGCAGTGTTGAGAAGATCTTGGGAACGCACGTTTATCTCCAGCCCAGATGTCCTAGAAAACAGCAGATCTGCCCGTGAAACAATGTCAGCTTAACATCTTAGAAAATCTCCGTCAGTATCTATTTGTCTCCGATAGTAATAATCGTGAAAATCAGGAAACTCGTCAAGGAAACGTCCCAGCCAGCTGGTAAGCATTCATAATGGAAATATTCTCACCGAAAGCAGCCTCCAAAGAGAACAAAATTCTACGTCTATATTCAAAAGCCTAGGTAAAAACATTTGCTTATTTCGTTTACATTGTAATAGCCATTGCATTCCATTAATTCATATGAATCTTTCAAGAGTCTAATTATATGAACTCTATATCATACATAAATGAACTATTGATGTGTGTGATTAAATTTCAAATGCTATGTAGTCCTTTATTATCATTATTATGTGTGCATGAGTTAATATGTGCGTGATCATTATATCAATATTTATTAGTTAAATTAGAGTGTTCTGTTATTAAATCTATAGGAATATTTAAACTATTTAGAAATGTTAATTTAAAAATATGCGTGTGTGTTTTATTAGAATTATAAAATGTTTAAATTTAGTAAATAAATGTTAGTTAATAAATTGTCTTTAAAATTAAACTTTATTTGTCGGTCAATTCTTTTTATCAATTCTTTTACAATTCTTTTTATAAATTCCTTTTACAATTCTTTATCAAGTCTTTTAACCACTAATTATGTATAATCTATTAGTGATTACAAACAGCTGAGCTAGTCGTGGATTTAGGCATTGAGTTAGTGGCCATTGCTCAAAGTGCGTTATTTATTCATCCTTGAATAGATAGCTGGCGCCCATGTTTATACACAAACAAAAAAAAGTGCTTTGAACTTGGTGTTGAACTCAACAGCCGAGAAGAAGCTAAGTCCTGGAAATGTAATGCTAGTTATATACTTTATAGCTATCGTTTGGGCATACATATTCTCTGAGTATGTTATTCTCTGCCTAAGAGACCGGTGTTTCGAATTCACATATTCGAACATGGTTCAATATATATAAATAATGTCTTATTGGAACTAAATCTTAAATCAAAATTTTTTTTGCAAACCAAACATATGTTAATTAATAATTTTTATTAGTCATTTATTAGACTAGAGATTATCTGTTTAATATATATTATTTCTGTAGTATAATTATCATTACACTATTCTCGCACAAGGTAGGAACTGGTTTCTATTCACTTTAATGCATAATATCTAGCCTAATGAATGAGTAATAAAATTTATTAATATACTTCCACCAAGTGATTTGTATCAAAGTTGTGATGACAGTAAGTTTGACACATATCAATTAAACTGTAGTAAATGCTGATCTATATATACTGAACAATGATAAAGATATGTATAAAAGATTGTGATCTGGGTCAACTGGTTAGTAATGATTCAGCATGAAATATGCATCTAAAAGACCACACTTTTTTCACATTTATTTCATTATATGTTTATGATCACCACCCTCCACAGGTGTTAAAAGTTGATAGAAACCAGTCTGTTCATAGTGTGAGAGTGGGGTGTTGAAAATTACCCTACAGAAATAATATTTATTAAACATATATTAATGAATCGAATAAAACAGCTATATTTTTCGTATGTCAATTGCGTTGACTGGGAAGCGAACCCAGGCCAGCTGCTTGGAAGGCAGCTATGCTAACCACTAGGCCACCAACGCTTGACAAAAACAGCTGCTTGTGGCAAGTATGTGAAAAAGATTTTATTTTCCAACTTCAGGAGATACTTTTTTTAAAAAAAAAACAATATTGTGAAATAATTCTTACTTGACTAATTATTTGCTATCTTTTGAAAACCGATCATTATTTTAACCATTAGATAAAAATAGTTATAAATTAACTATAGATAAAATAATTAGAAACAAATCTTTGTGGCTTTTATGCTTTACCCAGCATTGATTCAAACCTATATATGTAAACAAATAATATTAGCATTTTATCTTCATCACAGTTATTACAGGGTGATCTCTTCAAATTTAATCCAGTTTCTTCGAATTTTAATCTCTCTGTTAGGCCTTTGACAATCTCTTAGAATCTGGTGTAAAATTTCAACTGTCCATCTATTATCTCTTCTAGAAATATGTCTAGCCCAGCTCCATTTTAGACTCTTAATTAATATGATGAATTTATTTATTATGAAGGTAAATGCTTTTAAATAAAATTATAGCTAGTAAGATCTACTCCCCTATCATTTTACTTAGATTTTCATTTTTGTTTTGAACATCCAAAAGAAATTAAAATAATAGGTATGTAAATTAATACACTGTATAGGCGTACACACCCCTGCACATATATAATGTAATATATAAGGGATTCGAATTCAGACTTTCACACGACCCTCAGCTCTCCATGCCATTTCATATTGCTGACCCACCTGTTCATACACATGTTGAAAAAATAAATAATCACCAATATACCTATTTCATGCTAAATCAGCAATAGATAAAACAGTAATAGGTATGATGAAAGCAAAAATTAAACCTAAGTTAAGTGACAGAGGAATAGATTTTACCAACAATATTTTCATCTAACAGCATTTATCTTCATAATAAACTGCATATAAGTGCGAATGTATGTAAATATATATTAACAGATAAATACAATAATTGCATAAAAAGTTATTTATTAAATATAATGTTCTTTTTCTAAATATAAAATCAATCCTCCCTTTTTTATAGTGAAGAAAAATAATAGAAGTATTGAATCACACTTTTAATAACTTTTTTTTCCAGTTGAAATATAAATATAACAAAGAAGAGAAAAAAAAATAATGATGGTATATTAAATTTCAGCGAAAGTTTATAAATGCCTAGGTTCATATTTTCAAATAGAATTCTAAGAAATTGTTTTCTTTTTCGTATCAAATAATAAAAAAAAAGTGATAGTTTTTATTTTGTTTACATTTTAGTTGTCAGTTTTTATTATGAAAAAAAAAAATTGACCTAAGTGAAAGCTAATCGCCATTAGCAGAGACAGGGTGCAATGCATAAACCATATAGGAACATTGGCTTTCTATAGCGACCAGCTGCAACTTGCAAGATTTTCTAAAAATATATATTCAGTTGTTTCTTCTTTAATGCAAAAAAAAAAAATACTACGGTTGTTCGAATAAAGGCATCCAAAAGTCAGACTTCTATAATTTGTAAACTATATACAAACAGTGTTTTTCTATGGATACTAGCTACTATGTTATCATCATCATTATCAACCATTATCAATCCTCTGCAGGATGAAGGTCTCTCCAAGTTTAATCCATCTTCTCCGATCTTTAGCTTCTCTTCTCCACATCACCCTGCACACTTTCTTATTTCATCCATCCATCTCACATGTGGTCTCTTTCTGGGTAAAAGCTTATATATATATATTTCTGATTGTTCTCTTTTAATGTAAAAAAAAAAAGTAGCAATATGAATGAAAGTACCAAGAAACCAGAATTTCTACAATTCAGAGTGCGTTGTATGTACTGGGTTTGGGCAATGATTTACTATAAATGATGAGCTACATATCCTTTTTATATATATTTTCACTTGTTTCTTCTTGATGTATGTATCACGGTGTTCAGAATTTGAAATTTTTTTTATTGAAGCTTGCAAAGAAATTTTCCCTTTCGCAAAAAAAAAAAAAAAAAGAGAGGAGAGGCCAATGTTTTACATGGTTTTATGATCTCAATTAAAACATTGCCAGAGAACACCAATATCTAAAAATTATTACTGTAGTTTTTAAGTAATATATATTAAGGCCATAAACTTAACACCATGCGCCTAGATGCAATAGTAGGGACCTCTACAATTTTAGATGCAATATTTTTTAATCTTTGGAGTGCTGCATCTTTATTATGTCAATATCAATAGACATCTGAATAGTTTTGACTTACTGAATGATAAAATATGAAATATGATCAAAAGTATTTTATTTATTCATTTGATATTTTGTTAAAAAATGTGTATATAGTTTACATTTCGAAAAATATTATATACAGATTTCATTTGCAGATACCGTTATAGAGACAATATTTTTTGACTATATATAAATTCTCATCATAAAAACGTGTGATTAAAACAAAATGGTAATAGGCTAAGATTTGATTTATCTTTAAAATACATTTTCTAGTAAATGAAAAATAAAAATTTTAATTTCTGGAAAAAAATTAAAAACCATTAAAAACTAGTTAGTTCAAACGACTAATATACATTGTAATTATATGTTTCCATACATTGAATAATATTGTTTATCATTTTTAGAAAAGTTCAAGTGAATGTGGAAGGAGATATATTGGTGAAATCTGTCATTTCATTGGAAAGTGATGAAAAAAGAACAAACTGATGTATTTAAAGTATTAGACTATGTATGTTCAATTGAAATAAAACAAAAATATTGGTCAAAGACAACTACAAATATCAAAAAAAAAAATGTAGAGAAGCTATTCACAGACAATGATAAAAATAACCCATATAGCAACCAAATGTGATAATTTAAAAAAACAAAACAAAACAGCTCAATCACTCTGCCCTTATGAAAATTTTATTGATTGCTTCCTTTGTCTGAAAAGCTTAGTTGATTAGAACATCACCTTAATTTCAAGATTCATGAATCTAAAGGTCTCTGGTTTCCTATACTGGTAAGGTCACTGAACAGTCCAGAAATATTCGAAGAAAAAAGGAAAATAATACAACTCAAAACATTGTGTTATATCTTAATCTGTGTCTATTACTATTTTATTAAATGTATTTGAAAAGTTTAAAAAAAGTTTGTATGTCCTTAACAATAATATTAGATGATGTAAATAGTTCAACAAATACTTATAATTAAATACTACCATCTCAAATTTTTAAACTAATAAGTGATTTAAAATTAATGTATCAATAAATATATGACCTAATCAATATGGCTTTACTGAACTGTAGTTGGCAAATGGTAGAAGAGTGCTACAGTTAATTTCAAAATGTCTTTAAAACGTACAAAATGAGATATGGAGTCAGATTTATACATATAAGTTAATATGAGTTTAATATCTTGGGTTGTTTTTTTTTTTAAGAAAGAAGAATAAAAAACTGCTAAAATTAATAAATAGATTAAAACAGCTTTTAATTTTATTTTTCACTGATAAGGCTGTAAGTCAGAAACCAGTCTGTAAATGGGATATTATTAAACTGTATTATTATCTAATATTTATTAATAACTCAAGCTAACAGTATATAGTTTTAGTATAGAGTTAAAAAAAATGTTTTTACAAATTTAAAGGGATATATATATATATATATATATATAGGTAAGAGTTTTCTAGTAATAGTTACAGACAAATTTCAGAGTCAAGATTCATTAATAAGTATGATTAAGCAGATAATTCTACTGAAATGTGGTAAATAAATACACTATATATTTGAAAGAATATATTTTTTAGTGATGACTTAATCACAAAGTGTGTTATGTTGCCGGCTATTATACTAATTAAAATATCCTAACATGGCAACACCAGTGTCATGTGCTACATGGTTTGATGTATTAAATGAGTGACAAATCTATCATTGAAGGTCAATAGACAATCTCTCTCTATTATTTAAGGTTTTTTTATGAATGGCTGAGCAATAAACCATTCATTTATTTATCCAATAACATCAGAATAACACCTGATGTTAATTTTTGTTGACTTATAGCAGTTTTTAGAACTACTGATCCAAGAGCTTTGAAGTTTCTTAATTGTTTCTCAGTTGAGTTAAGTAAACAATATCAGTTTACTCAATTATGATAGAAGATCATGTGATATTTGCACACTCAAATAGCAAATTGAAAAAAAAAATATTTCCACTCAATGTCAGATATCAATCTATTAGACTTTCACTCTTGAATCTGTCATTATACTGCTATGCTTAACTGCCCAAGACAGTTGGAACAGTCATGTGACTAGATGCTCTAGGAGTATGTTAATGCCTCTTTATCACCTGAAAAGACAATTACATACTAATTCTTTTATTAGATGATTACTTTTTTAATTATTTTCAAAAACAATTCAAAATTATAACAACAACAATTACAATTTTAAAATTATAATTATAGTAATTTAAATGTTTGAGTTAAAATGATTTTTATGAAAATAATACCACTTTCTGCTTGCTTATTAAAATTAGGCTGTCTCTGATTAATGCAAGTTTAAAATATTTAGCAATTGGAATTATATAGGATTGCAACTTCACTAAATAATAATTAGATACCTATCATTACTAATGAGTACTAAACAGCTGATTGAATTATGTATAATAACTATATGAGCAAAATTTCTGAATTATTTTAAAGTTCTTCAATGCCTGAGGAAATTCCAGCTCTGAATTTATTGTGATATGTGGCAGTTTTAAAATGTGGCAATTCTTGAATTGCATCATTTACATCTAAATTGTATCGTATCCACATCATTACATGATATTGGTCATTAACTAAATTCACTTTTGCTTTCCAGAGACTGGGCAGAAATAATGTAATTATAATTATTTATGTGTTTTACAGTTAAATAATTTGCACACAGAATTACTAAGCTTTACTTTGTAATTAATAACCAAGTGTAGGAATAAGAAACTCATTCAAGGAGAATGTGTATGACCCTCATGATAAATCACCTAAGAGGCATTCTTTTATTTCCTCTTTGCTTAATTTTATTTGTCATATCTACATATTGGTCTTATTTATTGCTCTCAGAGGACTTAAGAAATATATCTTACATTATGAATTACATAATTACTTATTTAGCTATGTGTTTTTGATGGTTGATTTTAAAACCATCCCATATGATTAGGATTTTTCAACTTAGTGGTTAGATAAAAAAAATTGTTATATGAAATAAATACTGCTCATATAGGAATGAGTCAATAGTATGTGGATAGATCTGCAGTCCATATTTCTGGATCCATTTTCTTTAATGGTGGGTGGTGCTACAAACAGATGATGTTAAAGGAAAATATTCACCTCAATAGTGAGTGATATGGGCATAAAACTGAACAACACCAATATATCTTTATTTTTCACTCCAACAAGATGCAATTAAAAGATATGTTATTAAAACAGAGTCTGAATACATCAATTTTGATTTTGGAATACTATTAAACTATTAATTGTAAGATAAAAAGACATTAAATAAAATGTACAATTATTGAACATTAAAAGCATTCAAAAATAAAAATACACATTCAAGCAAATAAATTAAATCTATATTAACCAAATGATCTAAAGAATTTAAAGGCAAATAAAAAATAAAATAATAAAATTATGATACCTTTGAATTGGAAAATAATTACTTATTGGTCTTATTTTATATTATTTTATTTGCAAAATCTAATAGAAAAAAAATGTATTCTTTTTTTTTGGTATAACATATTATAAAATTGATTTTTTTTTTTTTTTATGGAAAAGATAATACTGTAAGAAGAATGTTGAAGGATATAAAAGACAGTAAAATAAGTTTTAAAAAATGTTCCATTGTTATTCTTTTACCAATGATTATAATTTTTTTAAAATACAATAAAAAAATCAAGTTACAAATATTTAGTTAATAATTAGCTGAGTAATCAAAGACAATAATTGCTTAATTATCAATAATTTTCTAATAGTGAAGGTGCACTTTTGTTTTTGGTGAAGAAAAAAACAAAAACTTTGTCATAAGTTAAAAAGTAATTCTTTTACTTTTAAATTATTTGTTTTTAAAACCTACAATGAAATGAAAATTTAGAAAATGATGGAGAAAGAAATTCTACTGTTGTGGAAAAAGTTCCATACTATTTTTTTGTTCTCAAAAGAAAATTCCTATGAAAAGAATTATATATAGAATGGATAACTGAAAAAGCAAACTCTCACTCAAGAATTTTGCTTTCAATCTCTTTATATTACTCCAACATAAGTTTCTTCATACTTTATCAATTGATGTAGTGTTTTTATATTGCTCTTCTGTTAGGTGTTCAAATGTCAGATCCATATATAAGAAACAGACAAAACATATATTAATAATCGTTTAAAATTAAATTATTTCTTAAAAAGATTTCATCCAAGTTCAATTTTAAGAATAATTTCATCCATTAGTGCCCATCTATATTAGTAGCCTGATCAAGGTATTTAAAAGTGTTAACTTTTTAAAATTCATAATTATAAATCATTATTTTCTTATTCTGAAAAATAAAATCACTGGAAATTATTTTAAACTTTTTAGTATTTATCTTTAGTCCTACTATCTTACTTCCATCTGATAATTTTTACAAATTATTTTGAAGATCTGAAGCATTATTTTCCAAAAAAAAAACAAACCCTAGATCAACTGAAAAATTTTGATGAATTACATAATCTCCAAGTATTTTTATTCTCTTCGTTTACCATTTGAATTCACAAAATACTTCTTGTTAAAACTGGTATAAAATGTTTTTGAGATATGGAATGTCCTCTATCATACCGGATATCATTGTTAATATTCTTACTAATTCCCGCTATTGCATTATACTGAGTCTATATCTTGATAGTCCAAAGCATTAATCATTGTGAAAGACTTATAAAGTCATATGGTTTTTTCATCATCTACAAATCAAAGTCCTAATGGCAATTTATATTGGTTGTTTTTTTTTATAACTTTTTTCAATATCTTGGATATAATCGGGTTTTAAATCCAGCTTGTTCTTTTGGTTGATTTGATTCCAAAGTTCACTGTAAATGAATTGTAAGTCTCATGACAATGATCTTATATAGAAATTATGGAAGACTGGTGGGTTTGTAATTTCTAATACTTTCTTCCTCATCTTTCTGATATATCAATATTAGTAGTGGCACATTTTATCATTTGGACATTTGATATATAGCATTGCCAACAATTTTTTTACTTCTTCATATACTTCTTTTATGATTCCAATAATAATTCCATCATTTCCTGAAGCTTTTTCTTTTTTTATATATTTAATTGCATGTCTCACCTCTTCATTTAAGATGTTTGGCAACTCAGTAGATGTAATAATTATAGTAGAAAATTTGTTTGCTTGATTTTTATTACTATATATTTTTTTTTACAATTCTTCCACACATTGTATGATGTTATTCCTCTTTTTAATAATATATATATATACACACACAGTGAAAGTTATTTTAATGTTTAAAATGTTTTAAATACAAACAAATAAATGTCGATTGATTTAATTTTTTCAATAACTGCTCATTTGATGAACTGGATCAAATACAAAAAGGTAAGTTAGTGAGATGATTAGTGTACCTACTCTTTTGTTACAGACAAAAAAGTGAAACTATTTCACAAGGGAAGTTAATTTATTTTTTGAAATGAACATTTTCATCAGTCAAAAAAATAAATGAACAAATACACACACTAATTATAATTAATATAATATATGTTAAATATTAATATAATTTTAATATATAAATAATTTTTTTAATTTAAAATTTGTTTATTTACAATAAAATATTTGTAATAGGAGTAACAAAAAAAAATAGCCAACGGAAATTTGCAAAACAAAGGCGAAGAAAAAATGCTATTACGTTTGAGCTAAACTAACGTCATAAATATAATTCACAAAATATTACAAACAATAGTTTAAATTACATAACAAGCTATCATATATTCTAAGATTAATAAAATGATAATTTTTTATGCAAATTACTTTACAATACTAGCCAAAACAATAATAAAAGTATATGCTTCGATATTCCTAGCAAATCAGCTGTTTACTTGGCTTAATGTTTTTTTTCTTCTTATGATCTAAACTGGGCGCATCATTTTTTAAAACTTAAGGATACTTTAACCTTCATGCTGTGGAAGTTTGAAGTAACTCTTGCAATTCAAAACGTACGTTAAAATATATATATATGCATACAAACTACTTTTACTGAAGATATGTATCAAATCACTATGATGGTCAAATATCCAATATGATTTATTTGTCCATAATGTTGTCACAAACAATGGAGATGAAAGCCGGTTTGATAAATATTTAAATATAATTATTAATAGTTGTTTATTTCAATCTTGTTTGATTGATTATTTATTTATATGTATCAAAACACAATTATGTAACAAAGTTCGTTCGTCAAACACACTCAAGCATGTAAATGAATTATTAGCTCTCATGCCAATAAACTCATTAGATAATCTTTGAGATATAATGTCAGTACTCCAATAGATTAACTGATGGACTATGTCCAACATCATTTGAAAAATTTTCAGTTTTAGGATAAAATACTATATAGTAACAAGATTGTTGTAGTTTTTTCTAGGTGTTGATATGACTGACTATTAATTCAGTTTAGTGGTTGCGCACAGTTTGATAAAATAATATAAGCATACACACATATTTGCATTTATATAGCAACCAATATTGGTTAGAAAATGGGTATGTACTTATCTTTAATTAGAGGATAAACACAAACTACATTTCACTTCACTGCTCTTCTCTAAAAAGATGTTGGGGGGTGTCTTTACCTTGAAATGGGCTATCTAACAAAGACAATATTTTTGTCCTATTATATGGCGTATACACAGACGCACAATCAAGGCTGAACATTCCAACACAATTTCTTTTTTAAACTTAGTAAAATAAACAATTTGGTAATTGATAATACATTATCTGCTTTTTAAATAGTTAAATCTGATTTTCTTTACCGCAAAAAAAAAAAAAAAAAAGATAAAAATATTATGCATAGAAGAAAACAGAATTTTATTAAGTTTGATAAAACAGTCAATTAACAGAATCCAATGCTGTGTCGTTTTGTCTTATCTAAATGCCTAAAGTACATTAGGTTTGTTTATTGTTTTTCTCTAGTGCTTTTCTTGTCAAAATAGTGACAGTTTTATCTCATGGTATTATCTTCACCTTCAGATTGAAAATAAATGTTAAGAGAAGAAAAAGTAAAAGAAATGCGAAAATAAAGAAAAAAATGTTAATATTATATATATTAACTGAGAAAGATATGTAGTTATTTCATTCATTTGATAGACATGATTTAGGGTTTAAATAAAGAATTGAGTTGGAAATTATTTAGTAGTCCATAAACAAACTTTCTAATGCTGTTCAGTAAATAGATAGACTATTGTAGTATAGTACAAAATAGAGTAAGAAAACTGTGAATATAACCACTCTATAACAAATAACTAGTTGGCGATTAAAGTCTCTTACTTCAGTAGGGAATTTGAAAATACAATTGCTTCTAAAATTTAGGACAGACTTTATTATGTATACACACAAAAGTGGTTAAAAGGTAGATAGTCAAAACCTTAAAAATTCCTTTCAGGGTAAAGGTTTTTTAATACCTCCACACACACAAAAAAAAAAAAACTAGCAAAAAAAATTTTTTTTTCATTATTATTTTATCTTTTAGATAAGCACATTTGTTACATATCCATTTTTCAGTAAATAATTGTATTGTTACATGCATTAATAATTTGAAATAAACATTACAAACTTAATTGTAACTGAAGTATCACCTAATCTAGATTTAGGCTATGGCATGGTGGGATGGACATAATGCTAGAACTGATGATGATAGATGGGCAGTTAAAATCTTACATTGGATTCCAAGTAATTGTAAAAGACCTAGAAAGAGACAGTATGTGAGACAGATTGATGAAATAAGGAAATGTGCAGGAGTAATTAGAAGAAAAGTGGCTAGAGAACAAATAGGGGTTATTGACATCATTGCAAGTATTTTGAGACTGAAGTGGAATTGAAATGGACAAATTACTATAATAGATGATAATAAATGGACAGTTGAAAACTTAAATTAGATTGCAAGTGATTGCAAAAGACTTAGAAAGTGACCATGTGTGAGATGGATGGATAAAATAAGAAAATGTACAGATTGATATGGAGAAATGAGACTTGGAGAGATCTTGATTCTGCTGGGGGATGATGATATATATTAACTGTCAGCATATGAAAAGAGGAGCAAGAATAAAAAAATAACTTTACTACTATTTTGTAGTAATTCATAATAGAATTATGTTTAATAATAATGTTTTTTAATTTTTAATCTATCTCGTGAATCTTTTCAAAAGTTTTATTGTTTTCTATAAAATAATGCAATACATTAGGATTTATTGTACTATGAAGTTAATATCAAGACTATTCATTTTACTTTTTTTAAGCTAGACTGGAAATGATTAATATGATAAGAAAAAATCTATTGATAAAAATCACCATATAATATTATGTTGTGGATTAGATCAACCAAAAGTCAAATAATTTCTACACAAATTTGCATAATGTTATTAAATCTGTACTTAAGTTGCCATTTTTTTTATATAGATGGCAAAAATAATTAGAAAGTTAGAAAGTACTAAATCATAGACACCAGTTCTAGAAATTTTATGAACATTAAGTAAATTATACACTACAAGGAAACACTAAATGTTTGTATTTATTTCCACAGCTATTATTTCAATTGTAAAAAAATATTTTTATTAATTTATAGTTGGATGAGATTTAAACACCAACTTTCAAGCTTGTTTCAGTCATCTACTGCATTTTATATAACTAATACACATGATCACATACATGTAAAATGATAAATGATATTCAATATACATATTTAGTGCTGAACCAGTATTTATTAGTTGGTCCAGATCATCTTCAACACACATATATATACATAAGGAATACTCAGTTTATATTAAGATAGTAAATCATCAAACTTTAATAAATAGGCTTCAATTTTCTGCTCTCTGCAACTTTTCAGCCAGCCAAATCATTGAAAATCTGATGATGGAATGCTCAAAGCTTTTGTTAATTCCAATATTGTTGTCATACTTATATTAACTTTGTCAATCTGACCCTCATATGTAGGACATTAATATGTCCATTTAAATACACAAAAGAGAGATGAGCATGAATATATTTATAAAAATGAAATATATTCTATACATAATATTTAAAAATATTTTTGATTTATCCAAACTTTTGCATTCAAAAATATAATATTCTTTTATGTTTCATACAATAAAATCTATTTGTAAGTTTCACTTATATTTTAATATGATAAATTAATTTTTTTTAAAAAATGCTTTTGGTAAATTAATTATTTGAAATGTAATGTTTAATAATTGTGATATTTTTTCTATTAAATGTTTTTATAGACTGTGTACTAAAAAAAATAAAATATTTTTTTCTTGAACCACAATTGGAGTTTTTAGATTTAACTTGAAATAAAAGCATTTGGGGTCCAAAAATTAATGAAGTCAATATCTTGTTATAAAAAATAGGGATTGCTTTAATTAATTTGTACACCTTCCATGCTTTTATTTCAAGTTAAATCTAAAAACTCCAATTATGATTGCAGAAACAATTATTTTATTTCTTTTTAGTGCACTGTTAATAAAAGCAATTAATATTTAAAAAATCATCTGTATTATTTTTAATATTTAGTATTGAAACAGTAAATTAAAATATAAAGTAATTACATTTTGAATTACCAGGGTCAAAATAAATCAACCTACATCTTTGACACCACCCATCTTAGATAATTATAGTAATGATTATTATTAATCATGTACTAAACTAGAGATTATCTCTAGCACATATATAAACTTGAAAACTCAATTAAACATTAATATATGCCATTTTTTAAATTAAACACAAATACCTGGAGTTGTCAAGTGTTGGTGGCCTTGTAGTAGCATAGCTGCCTTCCAAGCAGCTGGCCCTGGTTCACTTTCCAGTCAATGCTTCGACACATAAAAAATACCTGGAGTTATTCACATTTCTTTTTTCTATGTGTAATATCTTTATAAATATTAAATAACCTCAATGTTACCACATATTCTTTTAAATTCATATAAATAAATAAATATCTTTGCTAGAAATAATCTCTAGCTTAGCAAATGATAAATAATAGTTATTACTATATTTATCTAAAATGGATAGGGTCAAAGATGTGGGTTGAGTTATTCACTTGTAATTCAAAATACAATTATTTAATATAGATAAATATTTTTCATATAATAGACATATATGAGAGATAGTAATCTGGACCAACTAATTGGTGCTGATTCAGCACAAAATGCATCATGGTAGTCATGTGTCTTTTATTGTATTTTATTTATATGAATTTAAAAGAATATGTGGTAATATTGAGTTTATTTAATAGACTGTATTTATAAAATGTAAAGCTATCTTGTACTTTAAATTGACTGGATACTTATAGTTGACACACACACATGCATATATATATATATATATATATATATATATATATATATATATATATATATAAGTTTAAATGCATACCCCTTATATATCATATTTAATACATGAACATCATAATACATGTTTATATATTGTAAATGAACTCCACATCATCCATTTAATTTTACTTTAAATCATTATCACATATATAGTTGCCATATGTCAGTAGATATTTCTGCAGTAAGTTAATATATGTATATAAAATTTAAATTATATATATATTAAATGCAGTAATAATAATATAATTCAACTTATTCCGTTAAAAGTACTTTCAAATCAAAATTGTATTATATATAATTTAATGTGTAAATGTGGCTTACAATATATTGGAGAGTCTAGATGTGCATTACAAAAAAGAATAAAAGACCATATGCTTTAATATAAAAGAGTTCAAAAAGATAAACAATTAGGAAAAGATGAAAATAGACCTTCAGTGACTTTATATTTGATCATAATAAAACTTGTAAATATGGGTTTAAATTTGATTATAAGAATATAAAAATTATACAAATTGAACATTGCCACAAAAAATGAAAAATAAAAGAAGCTATATTAATTTTGAAAAATTGTCAAGTATTAATGAATCATCAACCAACAAACATTAAAAATAACAATTGTGGATGAAGTGAATAAAATTATGGGAGTTATAAAATAATGTCTCATTTTGATTATTCAATGTTATATAGTTGACAAAGACTAAAAGGAGTATAGTCAAAGGTCTTCTAACAGAAAAAGTTGAATTATATTAATATTACTGTATTTAATACATATCAAATTTAAATTTTACATATATTTGAAAGAATACAGATATGAGGAGATAATATCCTTTAAATACAGAAACACTTTAATTTTTGATGTTACTAAGAAAGTATCAATTAGTAGTAATTGATAGTTAAAGTGTTTCTCTATTTAATGTATATTATCTTCTCATATCTATATAATAATATCCATATAAACATTTAATTCAATATATACTCTTAATATATATATATATATATATATATATATATATATATATATATATATATATATATATATTATAACCTACACTCCCAACACTGCTCATATACATTACATGAGCGAAATGCCCAGGTGCCATTTCTATTAATGAATAGAACAATATAACAAGATATATAATACAAAACTATTATTGAGACTATATTTAAGTTTATGTTCAGCTCAACTCAGTGGGAGGCTATAGGCAGTTCACAAGATATATGATGATAAATAAATGAAAGAAGAAATATTACCAAAACACTAAATATAATGTAAATCCTTTTTATTAATTAATTATATGATAAAGAATCATGTTTATCAGTACAGTCTATTAAAATATATTTTAAACTTAATTTCTTACTTCATCCAAATATAACATATATCAGCTTGCTACAATTATAATACTAAACAATTCTATGACTTGGCATATCACAATCTAAACATCTACTTTAATGCCAATCAAGAAATAAACAATAAGATCTCAGGGAATTTAACAAACACAGTTGAATTAAATAAACTACATTGGGCCATAAGTTATAATTCTAAAGTATGATAAAAATGTAATGAAACAAATTGACTAAAATATTCTACTTTATTTCAATAATAAGATAATGACAGAAATAGAGTATTTTTATTTCATATCATCATCTAACAAATATACTAACTTGTCAACCTTTCTAACACGTTTATCCAGTGGCAAATGTTCCTTATAATGTTTGGATTAAGTAGAAACAATATTGTCAAACACCAGCAGATTTAATATTATAACTCTAAAATAATATATCTATTTTATGGTAGATTTATGAAATGTGGAGATGTGGAAATGGAAAACACGAATATATACAATAATAACTCCAGACACAATTTTAAGATTTTAAACAAATCAAATAAATCATTTATTACAATAAAATAAATTTGGTTTAACATATTTACAATTGGACTACTTGTCCTACAGATTTTTTAAATTATCAAATAAACTTTAAGCATCAGTTTGGGATTATCCCTATTATCAAAACAAATTAACAACAAAACTTAAATATTCTGACTTCAAACACATGCCATGCTTTGCCTACATGTTTCATCTACATGACACTAAATAAACAACATGTTATATTATTAATGCAAAAAATACTTTGAAAGGATATTACCATTGATTAATAAAATAAATCAAATTAATTATATTTGGCTCTCAACCAAGCAACTTTCTCTAATTGACTAAATAATCACTTTCAATTACGAATACCTTTCATGCATAGCAACAAAATCATGTTCATTCTGATGATTTGATGATTTATAACTTTTATTTAAATAAATATACTGTAGTTTAAAATACTTATTTTCCGTTTTAATCTCAATAACTTTATACTTCTATTTAAATGAATATAATGTATTTCAAAACATTTATTTTTCATTTTAATCTCAATAACTCTATACTTTATATATGCGATATTATTTATATTATGCATGCATGTGCGTGTGTCAAGCAACAATGATAGAAAATAATATTTTCTACAAATTCTCCATTCATTAAGAAAATATCACACAATTACTTTATTTCGGACAATGTCGTAATTCATCAACAAAATAAGACACTAATATTACATCAAGAATTAATTTAACAATTTATCTGGCCACATTTTAATTAACACAGAGCTATACATTATAAGAGAAATCTACATGATGAACAGATAACTCTTACTGAACACTTCTACAATAATTCATTTACTTCTAAATACACTGTTGGTGGGGAACCTCTTTCCTCATCACCAAGAATATAAGAAAAACATCACATAACTTTCTAAACATCATTTAATCATACTTCAACAATAATTAATCCACTTCTAAATACACTATTGGTGGGGAATATTTTTCCTCATCACCAGGGCTCTAAGAAAACATCACTCAACTTCAAAAAATATCATTTAATCATACGCATATAATATAAACTAGACTCTACTCATGGAAAAACATATACTAAATAAGCAAAGTCTTTTATCCCTAGACTCTACTCATGGAAAAACATATACTAAATAAGCAAAATCTTTTATCCCTACAAACATTATAACACAATCAGATTTCTTTCCATTCTCAAAGCTCTTCTAAATATCGAACATTATAAATACATGCTGTAGATAAATACATACAGATAACATACTAATCCGTTCAATTCAGTAGAATATGACAGCATCTGAAATTTATACATAAAAATATTCACAAACTGAACTTTACCAAACAAATGTCATAATTGTGCAAAACAGACACACATCCGCGAATGAAAGTATATATAAAATTAGCTCTAAATTACACGCTATGCACGCAACCTGGTAATTAAATATTGCATCAAGGTATAACTTTTAATTCAGAATAAACTTTAGGTTACCTTTTAAAATTTAATGATTATTATTGCGAATGAACTTTCTTTCATTTCTAGCAAACTATTTCTATTATACGTTCGTTGATTAAAAGAAAAACAAAATTCTCACTTTGAAATAATAAAGTATACAAAATAAATATAAACCTCTCTAATAATATATATGTATATAAATATTTCTTTCTTTTACCTTCGTAAAAGAACAATAAGACCTATTAGTACACAATCAATTGTTACCAGTGTATTCCTCATTTGGATACACTTCAGAGACAGTCTAGAAGATCAAAATAACCCAAATTATCAATAAAACATAATAATAAGTAAGCCTATTATCAATAATATACATTAATAATGACAAGCAATAAAAAAAAATATAGAAACAAAAGTTATTTATTTTATAACTTAAAATGAAAGTTCACTTGTAAAGCTCTGCTCCAGGCTTATGAAACAATATGGGACACATTTCAAACTGAATTTAAATAAAATAACTTCTGCAGGATAACTTAAAAAAATATAAGGGTAACTTAAATCTGACCCAGCACCTCTAGTGTTCATAGCATATCTATTTGAGGTACCAAATCACACACACAAGCAATTAATTTCTCCTTTATTATACTGACAATATAAGACATTTTCCACTGTAGTGCTCAATTAAATACGTAATTATTTTAGTAGTTTTTTTGAGTAGCATTTAACACTTTATAATCTATTATACGCATGGTTTATTCTCACATATTGTCAATTAAGATACCATGGTTCCTTAGTAATTCCACAATTAATAATACTTTGTTTTATATTCCATCTTTATCGAAGAGAACAAAAATTACCCGCATTTTTATTCTTCCACTCAATCTCAGCAAATACTTAATTTGAAGGAACTCACATTTTATTTCCTTCATTTAAAATACGTATTATTTCCAGAAATACCAGATAAATAAATAGTGTTATCTCTTTATGGTGAATTTGAACATGGTATGATTTATCCACATATGTGTATTCTTAATTCTATGTTTCATCTTCACAAAAACACAACACGGAAATATAGTGAAGAATTAAAATACATTCTGTAAAATAGTTCTGCATGCATTTCCCAGATATATTAAAATACACACATTGGTTAGTGATACAACAATAATATTTATGCAATTTATTCTTGTTTAAAATGACAATTAAATGAAGTAGTGTAGACTGGATGTTATCAACATACATTTTAAAAGAGCAATAGTTATGAAGAGGTTAATTTAAAAACATTTAAATTGAGGAGAGCAAAGTAAACTGTGTAGCTTTTGAAAATTTAGAATTCCATTTTAGTTAACCAATTCCCATAATAAATTCATTAAAATCCTTTCGATGTTTTACTCCAAAGTCTTTTTAAAATCAATTTGACTTCAGCAACTGTTTTTTAATTTTCCCAATAAAAAAAAAGAGCCACTGTTTTCTGGCTACCATTACCTTACATAATATGCAAATTTTTTACTGGAGATCTTTGTTAAATAGCTCTCTTTAGCAAAAACGTCATTTTTTCTTCACAAGGTTACTCCCATGCATTCTTTCTATTTAGGCTAATTACATATTAAAAAAAAAATATTTTCAGGAAAAAAAAAACATTTTGATTAAATCAAGACAAAAAAATAATAATAAAATAAATAGCTTTTATAAACTTGAAAGAAAAATGAATACTAATTAACTATTAAACCAAAATGATTAATAATTTATCTAATTTGTGAAATAATTCATTGATTCAACTATCTATTGATCATTGGAAAGAAATATATATTTGTTAAATTATTTAAGATAATTACTGTAATTTAAATGTTTTTATTGTACATGTACTATTGCTTAATGTTGTTAAAAGATGAAAATGAAATGAAAACGATGCAGAGTTATACATGCATGCACATACACTATACTATAAATATTAAAGTATTTTAACTAAATATAATTGAATTGGCTATTAATTGTTGACAAAAGGATAAGTATGAAAGAATAAGGATTTTGAAACCATTCAACCAATACTATACTAATATGAAATAACCTTGCATTTTCCTGCCCTAATATACCAATTCCTACAACAACAACCCCTCTCTCTGGCATTAAATACTTCACTAACCACAATAATAATAATGAATGCTTATAAAGTGGTCAATCAACTGCATAAGCAATCCATATTTAAGCTTCAAACAATCTCCAGCAAAAAAAAAATTAAAATTCTAAGGCTATTTCATTTCTTTAATATAATGTAACTATCCAATGCAGATACAAAGTATGTCAATTCCTTGTGCCCATATGCTATTAAATTGAAAGAAAAAAATATACTGCTCTCTTGCAATCATTATTTGAAACAAATAAAAATTCTAGGAAAAACTGTTAACAGTGTCATGTGAAGTTATTGAATATTTTTCATATTTTCCCATTCTCTGTTCCATTACTATCAAACTAGTTGACATACTGAAAAGATGTGTTTCAAATGGATTAAGCTCTTATAACATAGTTATATTTCAATTTTTAAATAATCCTATAGAATTTAAATATATTAAACCTTGATTTTTAAAATTTTATTCTAACTTAAAAAAGATCAAAAATTAACAAATAAACAAACCAATTTTCCAAAATTAATAAAAGCATTTAATAAAAAATATTCTAAAATGTAATTTAATGTTGTCACAAACTCTATATGAATTTAGCATAATTTAAACAAAAAAAAATAGCAAAAAATTAACTTTATAGTTTAAAATTCAATTTTTTTATGTTTAAGCATTTCAAGGGTTGAGTCCTGAAAAATCAGTAATAATGTTGCAAACATAATATATTTTTAAAATGTGTATTAATACTTTTGAATGCTAAAATATAAGGTGATTAATTCACAAATATGTTATTCTCTCTGCATTATTGTAAATAAAATTGTATATTATTAAAAGTTTTTCATAGAATCAGAGTTTACAGCCAGGGGGAGTTTATAAAAACTTTATAAGAAGAAGAGTTCATAGTTCAAGCTCCAGATCCCAAGTCAGAGATGCTCTATGAACTGCAACTCCATGTAACCACGCAGGGTAACATATCCTATAATAAGATTTGTAATATATATATATATAAAGATTTAAAATATGCATTATTCTTACAACTTAAAAAAAACATATGCTTTGTTAAAAATGCATTGCAATTATCTTAAAATATTAGCTATTCCACATACTATTATATTCAGAGAGTTTTCTTGTGTAATTGGATAGAAAAAGATTTTGTTAGCTTTAAAACACATAGTGAAGAAATTTAGATGTTGTGATACTATTAAAATGACAACTATTAATATAGCATTCAAACACCTTAATGAAAAATTGTTCCTACATGCTCAAATTGATTAAAGTCAGCCAAGTTTTTTTTATTTTGTTCAATAGATAATTGTTACTTGATATTACTACTCTACTATTAATTAAGCTAATCTACACAGAAAAGTATCAGTCAAAATAATTTTTACCTAAAAACATTGAATTTCTCCATTTAGAATCACATTAAAACTTCTTTTATGAATGAAAATACTTGAATAAAAAAATAATATATAATTTTAAAACTATATAGAAATTCGAATTTAGGTGGTTTCAACATGACAATGCTGTAACAAAGTCACATATCTCAACTCTACTTACTTGATATGTAAGTGTTTACACTTGGATTTAAATGAGTTGGCAAAATTTCCAACTAAAAATAAGTTTACTTATTTTCATGTTAAATGTGTTAGCGATCTAAAAAAATTTCTTCTCCATTGGAGACTTGAATTTAGATAATAGGGAGAGGCATAAAATGTTTATCTCATTTTGACATTTGCTTCCAAAAAATTATTTTCGGCTAATATGCATACTTTTATTTATATATGTGTGTGTGTCTATAATTACAAAGCCTTATAATATCAAAAGCTTAATGTAGATTATAATGAGGAATAAATGTCAAATCTCAAAGGAGAAGACGATTAGCTGCAATATTTAAATTTATTTACTATAACTTTTAACATTATACAAAAAATATTGAGGGAGAAAAAGAGAGAGAGAAGAGGAAAAGAGGGAGAAAGATGTAGATATTGGGAATTTTTTTTTTGTTATTTTGCTTCAAATTATATAAAATTAGTATGACTGCCAAGTTACTTATTCAAAATTATTGATTTATTACCAAAATGATTGCTTTCAGTCACTTTCTATTCAGTTATTAATTATAATTAATTAAAAATGAGAAAAACTTAATAAAAATATACTCAAAGTCTGCAATAGTGATGTAAAAATCACTTATCCTACCGCGTTTATAATATTAAACATGATTAATTGATAAAAATAACTAAAAATAGTGCGACTCTCGAGGTTACCAATATATATTTGGAGTAATCATTAAAAAAACTAAAGATTCATTAAGTATTAATACAGAGGCCTTGTGTTAAGTTTTTGTCAGTGGTAAATTAACGACTCCATATGATATTTCCTTTAACTAAAAGTAATGCAAATATCCAAGAGTAATTAATCATTCGTAATGAGGGTTCTTGATACGTCATAATTCTAAAAATAATAAAAAAATCAAAGCATTTTTTAAATGCTTGCCCATTTTAAAATTAGATAATCATTTTAAAATAAAATGTTTTATCACACTATATTTGCACCTAATATTTAAAAACGTTAATGCAATTAGAATTTTAAGTACATTAATATTTTAAAAGGATATAAAATCATTAACATTCTTTAATGGAGACTATATTTTCTAAGCTTATTGCTAATATCTTGGCATTTCTAACACTTTATTTTAAATTCAAATTAACGACACAATCTTATGTATTTTAAGCACTTTGTCTTTTATAAATAGATTTCGCTTTTTAAATATTTTAAAAAAGGATTCCTAAACTATTTAACTCAATCGAAAGAGTAACTGAACTGAGAGGTAAATTTCATAAACTGATTGTCAGCTAATGAGAGTTTAAAAAATCTGTTGAATCAAATAAATGTATCAACATTAATATAATATGCTACACACATACTGAGCAATTGATCACATGATTATATATCTAATGCAAAATGTTTATAGAATATTCAATATTTTTCTTGAAAATATTAAGGGATACAGATTGCCCTCTGTCTCACATAAATCCGGATTTTTATAAATATTTTTTTATATATATATATATAGGATAAAAGAAAATTAGCAAATCCTATGAGTAAGTCAATTCAGCCCTCTGCTGTGTTTTGTGCTCTAAAAACATCTAATGTGATATATTGTAATGCTTATTTTTAGTGACAAAATATCTTATAATTGGTTAACATGCATGAGAAGGAAAAATTTTAATGTTAGCAAAAAGTCAGGAAGTAGATTTTTTTGCATAAACCAAAAACTTTCTTCATGTAATGCATTAATATAAAGATTGATTTACTACTACCTTCTCTCATTAAAGTAAAATAAAATGATGGATAGATAACAGCAGGTAAACAAAATAAAAAAGGAATTGTTTACCATGGAAAATAACATTTTTGCTATTGTAAGCTAACATATAAAAGGTTCTATATTAAAAGTGTATGCTGTTTTATATTTAGATTATACTTAGGACTATATATCCAAGATTCATGCTGTTTATATATTAGAAAACCAGTTGGTTACATGTTATCCAATTTCCTGTATACTTATTCATATGCTTTCAATAACAATTTATTTTATCCTACTCCAAAGCCAATTAGTACACTGAATAATGAATGTTCTCCCAAGTGAGAATGTTATGGCATTATACCATATGGTTTTCAGTAATTACACAAATGTACATGAAGTGGCTCTGGTGTACAGTGAAGAATATTAACTGCTCTTACCAAAAACAGACTTCGTTCACTAAACTCCACTTTATTTTGTAATTTTTCCCCTCTAGTTTTCAAATACTGATAAAATACAAATCAACATTTTTTTTGTCTTTTCTATTTACTACACATCTTTTTTAACATATATTGCATTATTTTTCTATTGTTAAGTCCACAAAATTTTGCTCTCATTTAAATTTTTTTTCATATAATGTCATTTTTCATTTTCTCTTTTCAATACATTTTTATATTTAATCTTATCCTTATCATTTATTTTTAGTTTGTTTTCTAAATTAATATTTAATATAAAAGATTTGAACACAGACTTTCAAGCTCCATTCAGCCATGTACTCTATCTCATATAACCTATGCACATAACACACACATGTGAAAAAAAAAAGATCTCCAATATATGTATTTCATGCTAAAAGCACTCATCAATTAGTCCAGTCATCATCTCCCATATATATATATATATATATATATATATATGATATATATATGGGAGACCATATATCTGATTATACATATATATATATATATATATATATATATATATGTATAATCAGTACTTGGTTTATACTAAGATAGCAAATCTTCACACTTTAATGGACAGGTTTCAATCTAGTCCACTCTCCAACTCTTTAGCCATCCATACCATTGAAAATATGATTTCTAAAACTTCTCTTTTTTTATCTTCAAACAAAATAATTATTAAATATTTATTTATTCATATAAGCGATATATATATATATAATGAAATTTAAATCAATTTAAATCTAGCTTTAATAGAAGTTCATGAAATAAGTTTCTAATGTCATTATGCAATTTATTATAAATAAAATACAGTTTGAATTGCATAAATAACTATAACGTTAAATATTAGATATTTCTCCTTTTGTATTGTTTTATGTATTTTAGGATATCATTTATCTTTTGCCTTAATACCTTGTTACTATATTACTACTTTTACTAATATTACTACTAGTAGTACTATTACCACTACATCTAAAGTCAAGTTTATTATTGTGCATAATTTGTTACAATAAAGATATTTATCAATATGATGTAAATACACTTCATGCTACACACTCTTCACCACAGATCATCATCTTTAAAAAAATACCACCACAATGTTTTTACTACAAATTTAGAAAACACATAATAAAAGATTGTAATGAGTGCTTTCATGGAAAATATGGCATTAAAAAAAGTAATGTACGCAAATACAGTAAAACTATAGAATCAAACATTAATGAATATAATATCAATCAAGAAATTGATGATAATTCAGGACATTCAGATTCTATAAAGACTCAGAATAATAGTTCTGAAGACATGTCAATCAATTCTCAAACAGAAGATGATTCATCCAAATCTATAATTCATACAATCTTCAATGACAATTATTATTACTCCTATTTCTACTACATTTATTACATTTTACAGGTGTTACTACCTAAGAACCTGCTTTCAAATTCTTATTACATTGCCACCTTAATGATTAACCAGTTAATATTTTGCCATTAGGGTAATCATATTTTTGGTCTATTTTATATTATAGAAATAATAACTATTATTGATTGGCTTTCTTTATGATTTTTAAACATTTTATCAAAAATATAAGTTAAAAAATAAAAATAATCTAAAATCTAATATATCAACTTTGCTAATAAAAAGAATAATAAACAGGAAATAGATAAACAGAAGACTTCCAATTAATAAAAACCAATGAAAAAGTTTTGGACAAGATGTAGTTTTGGATGACATCATATAGACATATTCAAAAAGTTTCAAAAACAAACAAGATCAATAATACAACCATCCAAATCAGCTGCATGGCAACTAGCAGCTGGGAAAAGAATTCCTGGTGATTTCCAGACAATATATCACTGTTTCTAGAATCCCTTTATACCAATCTAAAACAAAGATGAACAGATATCTAAACAAACTAATCTTTCACAAAATAGCAAAAAAAAATATTAAATAACCCTTTTTTTCATCCATAAAATTATGTGAAGTGACTAGAGCCAAAATATTTAATAGAGTAGCCACAGGAATATTAAGTTACTATGGCCCTTGGATAAACCTATACAACAATACAGTAAATGAAATAAACAGAATAGCAAAAAAGTTTATTTGGGGAAGGACAACCAAAATAATCTCAATGGCAACATTACAATTACTAATTAATAAAAGAGGACTCAATGTAATAGATCTAAAAAAATATGTGTCATTTATTAAAGCAAAAAGTCTAATAAATGTAATAAAGAGTAAGCCTTTTAACCCACCAGAATACTACATAAAATTCTATAAAAAGATGAAAAAAAAACAAGATCCTATGTGATCGATTTATTATAGCATATAAAGACTTACAAGATAAGCTAAATATGTCTAATTTAGAAGGGCTAAAATATAGTGTCCTTAAAAAAAATAACATTTATCAGGAAAAATTATAGCTAAACATAACCGTAAGTAAAGTTCTAAAAAACTTTCAGTCAATCTATGTACCCCCAAAATACATGAAAACCATCTATAAATTGATAAAGGGGATACACCTCATGACACTGTTTTTCAATAAAAAACTACATATGAATCTAGAACCAGGGTGTTTAACCTGCAAGGACAGTGAAGAGACAATCGTACACCTGGTCGGAGAGTGTAGAGCATTTAAACAAATAAGAATAAAAGTATTCAAAACCCCAATCATTAATCTAAAAGATATGATTAACAAACACATCAAGAGATTTGATCCACACAATGCTATGGTACTTATCCACACAATTAAAACAATATGGGAAATAAGATGTTTACTAATATTTGACAATAAAAAATATAATTGGATAAAAAAATTGATAAATGATGAGATAAATACTTCAAACAATGCTTAAAATACATACTAAGAAAACAACTGATCTAAATCTGGGAAGGAGCAGCACCTACAGCATGCAAAATATAGAAATAGATAATTTTATGAAAAGAAGATATGCATTAAACAAAGGCATAATAGCAACCAACAAAAGATAAAATTAAGACAGACCAATAAAAAACAAAGTGTGACACCTACTTACTAATATCTACTTATTAAGATAAAGACAAAAATATAAGGACATATATTTTATTAATATAACATATAAATTGTCAGTAATCAAAAACAAAAAGAGATTTTTAAAAAAAACTAAAACCTTATAGATATTTATATATTGTTTAATAAAGATAAATACTTAAAATAAAAATAAATATTCAACTAATTTCTGCTAAAAAGCTATTATATTAAAAAATAAAATCTCAATGTGAACATAAATATCTGAAAAACAAATATATATTTTATAATAAAAAAAGTAGACAAGTGGAGACAATTATATGAAAATTCATTTACAGTCTAAGGAGAGTATTGCTCATGCACAGTAATGGAAATGGTCTCTTAAATAATTATTATTTTTATTAAACTCTTGAATTATTTCTTGAAAGATACAGACATCTATCTAAAAAATTAGAACTAAAGTCTGAAAATTTGAACACTTAATTCTTTATTTGTTTACTGCTAACAAATGCAATCGAAAAAACAACCTTGTTGGTCATAATGTTCAATTCTAGAAAAGTGTAAAACATGATGATTAAAGTCTAAAAAAGACTGCTTAATAGATAAAGTAATAATAAGTTATTGTAAAAATAGATAATACATGAACAGTATATTAGCTAATTAAGGTTCAGAATTTTAAAATAAAGCAGGCAAATTACATTAACATAAATAAAATACAAGCCTATTCTGAATTGGAGCTCATAATGTTTAGGGCTAACTACAAATGAGGAAATAACTTTTACTGAAATTAGTCTTCTCAATCTTGTATTGCCATTTTGTGCCATTCAGAATTTCGCTATTATGTTTGATATTTAATATCTTGTTTTTACAATGAGATAATAAGAGTTTCCAAAATAGTTCTGTTCACAAAGGTAAAACAAAAAATAATGCCAAAATGAGTTACTTGTGCCAAATATCATCAAGAAAATTATTATTAAATTTATAACTGCATGGTTTTGTTTATTGCAAAAATGAGCATTAATTTTTCAGTATGCCAGGGTGGCACTGTCTAAATAAATAATAAATAGTTAGTTACTGAAAATATTATATATCATTTCAAAAACAGAAACAATAGATTACGGTTTGATGTAAGAATCATAAGCTATTGAAATCATCACTCTCAGAATCATGCTAGGTTAATTTTGCCTTGATATAGTTTTTAAAATCAATGTATTCTGATTAAAAAATATCCCATGTTCAGAAATTATTGTGAAATTGTAAATCTGCAAGTTAAAAGAGTGAAATTAATTTTCACAGAAAATAAATGAATCATTTTGGATCACATGAACTGCAATCTGCCATAGGATAAATTCATGGCATCTATCTGTAATGTTTTTTTGATGGTTTTATATTTATTTAACAGCATAAATTTGAATTAAAATATAAACTAATTGATATTAATGCAACTAAAATAGATTGATGCCAGTATTACTCAAAGAAAAATAAAAGTTAAAAGGTTTTTTTTTTTTGTATTCTAAAGTAGTTTTTTGCTTGTGTTGATTTAGATTTGATTAAAATACTGAAATTGAAATCACAAATTTAGACATAATTTGTTTACTTGCTTATTTGTATAAGATTAAATTACATATTTGTTTATTAATAAGTATATGATGTTCAAACTTAAATATATTTAAATATATTTGTTTTTAAGCAGAGATTGAATCGATATTAAAATATACTAATATGAAATGGAAATTATGTAATGCCAATAAGAGATATCTCCTATCAAGATCACACCTTTCACTTTTTGTCATTTGTTTGTAATTGTATTTTAAAATTTTATATTTTAGATATTATATTCATATCTGAATGTATTATTTTTGAAATAATCCCTATGGATACAAATTTGGCACACAATTGTCTATTACTCTTTAAAAACATCTCTTTAGCATGAAGGCTAAATTAAAATCTTTTGTTCTGGTTATTACTTTTTTTGTTTATTTGTAAAGTTTGTTTTAAAATTATATTCATGCTTTAAAAAAATAATTTTATTAAATTTTATAAAAAATGTAAATATTTAAATGAAGAAAAAATATTTATTTGTTAAACATAAAAGAAGCATGGAAAATGATTACCAAAATGAGCATATGAGACTGTTTCAGATCATAGAGTAAAAATTTATGCTGAAAATATGATATTTTTTAAAACTTTACACAAGGTATGTATGTCTACTATAACCATAAAAAAGCACTTCAATGACTATATGCAAATGTGAGATATGATACTTTGAAAATGATCACTACATATTTAAGTCATCCACATTTTTTATAAATGTGCACTTTGGAAAATTTTATTCTGTAAGTTTTAAATCTACAAAGCAGAATCTTTTATCATTTTCTGATTCATATAGGTATGGTTAATAAAGATGTTCTGTGGTAAAAATTAATATAAAAAAACACAAATAATTTTGTTTCTTTAAAAATTGTGTTATACACTTATTTTAATTGACTATGAATAAAGTGTTTGAACTACTTTTACTTACACAGAAAAAAGTTTTTATTTTATTTTATCAAAAACAAACTTTATTAATCCAGAAAAAATAAAAAAAAATACATAGCATTGTATAATAAAATCAATTGGCAAATTAAAGTTTAATAGGCAGATTCTGCCAAGTGTTCACTATTAAATAAAAAAGGTAGAAGAAAAGTTCAGTTTTATATATACATATTTTTTTTCTAAGGAAAGGTAATCGATAATATCTGACATGGTCTTTAAATGTCAATTAGATCCCATGTGCTATTGAATAAAGTGTGTGATGATATTCGATTGTCTCTTTCTTTTATCATTCAGATTTTCCTAATTAGAATCTTCAGAGGATCTGTACAATTGGAATTGAAGATAATTTCATGCCAAATTAGCCATAAACTATATAATAAAAAGTGGCACTTCTAATATTGGCAAAAACTCCTGTTTTAATTCCTTGTATCATTGCAGGTATTAATGAGCCTTTGTGTTTATAAATTAAGCTAATAATTGTTCTACAGACTTACAATTAACTGCATACACCAAAAATGTGTTCAATGGTGTCTTCTTCTCTGTGACATAACCCACATATGCCATCAATTGAAGTAAATCCATGGTTTCTTGTTAAAAACCTATCATGGGTAGGGAATTTAAATTTATCTTTATCAGGAAGTCAAAGTATTTTGGCTCCAGACCCCACCATCTGAACTTTTTTAGCAGATTAAAGGTTGTCATGTTAAGACTTGAATTAATTGGCACTATTGCTTCATTAATGAAATAATAAGTCTCCCAGTATTGAACTTTTTGTGATTTTGATGGATTAGGAATTAGGTTCATTTAAAAAATTTTAAATAATAACTCAGCCAACCAGCAATTTATTGCTGGAGGTGGGGTGTCTGTGGGATCAACAGTAACTAAATAAAATTTTTGAGGAATACTATGATTCAGTCTTTAAAATATGTTGAAGACCGCTGGAGTGAAAACACCTTCAGTGAATGCAGCCCAAGACCATTCAGTCTGGTAGGTATGTGCATCTTCCTGAGGCTAATTTCTACAGTCTTCCCACCCCACTGTAGCCTAGAACAAATAGAGTTGATATCATGAATGAAAAAAGTTTTTAATAGAATTTTATAAATATATGATCAAAAATGAATTAATGGATGAATATTTTTAAAAGGCCTAAGAGCATAAATAAAAAGTGTGAATTAAACAATATTAACAATATTTGGAAAAAGCTATTGGAGGATAAAATATTTTTGAAGCTTCTCAACCAATAGAATTTGAGAAAGAAGAGAAAATAAATGAAAAAAGAAGTAACAATTTTAAATCTCACCAAACACATTCTTATGATTTGAAAAAGAAGAAGCTCTGAGAAAAGTACTTAGCTATTGTTCTGAAAACTCAGCTATTATATTTTTAGTACATGAAAGCTCTCAGAAATAATTATATGAATTAATCATTTATCCATGAGAATATTATTTACTAGTAGCATAGTATAAGTTCCAAACAACTTAATATTATGATTAAACATTTATTTAATCCCAAAGGCCTACCACCATTCATTAATAGAGCAGAGGTGAAAAAAAAAAAAGGTTTACAATTTAATATACCAACCATGGTACATGCATTGAAATTGATAAACACACTGAGAAGATAAAAATAATAATAAACCTAAAGTTGCTGCTACATATAATGTTTGAAGTAAGTTTTAGTTGTCTGAGCTTCACCCATGAGAAACAATTAATTTAGTGACTGATAAGGCAGATGAGATTCTCGGTCACACAGGCACACAAGCCTCTACTGATAACCTTAAACTTTTATTGAGAGAATATAATAATGGAATGGTAATAAAAATAAATGAAATAGACACTAATTTCATATTTTCATGAATCAATAGGGAGCAAGAAGCCTGATACCACATCTGCTCCATCATGAAGTAGGTCATTCTACTTCTGTCTTTGTTAAATAAATTTCTTATGGCATATATATGTTTCTAAACATAACACTTTACTATTATTTAAACAAAGTTGTTTTTAGAGTACCTGCTTCCAGGAACCCAATAAATCATCCTCTATACCTAC
>JAQFVV010007787.1:0-58852 GCA_028023455.1 Epiperipatus broadwayi
TGCTGTTGTTTAGCACTTAAATAAATTAATTGAATTGAATTATTATTGCTACTGCTACTGATACTGCTGCTATTACTACTACTACTACTATTATTATTATTATTATTGGAGAATTGTACTAGTTAATGTTAAATATCTAATTAGTATTTTTATTAAAGCAATATTACATAATTTATTGTTATTTCTGTAATAAATATATAAATCATATTTTAAAATTATTAGATTTATGTTTTAAAGACATGAGAGTATTACATGGTAGTTTTATTATATGAATTTGGTGGGGTAATATGTTTATGCCATTGGAAGTATATCTTTAGGAATGTATCCTTAATGTTTAAGCCAGTGTACCTTACTGAACATTACATGTTAAGAGTTTTATAATTGTATTTATTATTTTTAATTGAGCCATACTTTATTTATAATAAGGAGCTAGTTATATGTTAAATTTATTAGTGAAATGAATAGATTAAGCATTTTAGCTAGAACCCTAATTATTTATTTTGAACTAAAGTGTGATATTTTAATTCAATAAGTTTTCTTAAATTTAATTATTGAAAAATATTATTTTATTAGATACTGTATGTTAGCAATATATCTTGAACTAGTCAGAACAATATTATTTTAATTGTTATTGTTTATGTAACCCAATTGCAGTTTATTAGTTATATTCTAGTTAGCTGGATTCTTTTGTTCAGAGTCTTCTTCTGGTAAGGGTACAATATTGAAGCAATGGATCCGGAAGTCCGAGCCATGCTTCACAGCCTCCTATAAACTTAATTAATATTGTAGGCCTGAATTAATTTTATAGCCCAATATCAGCAGGATTTTGCATTAAAGCTAAAATTAATTACATTTATTAAATTTGTATTTGCATTTAAATATTTCATTTTAAATAAATTCCGTTCCAAGATTAAATTGCTGTTTAAAAAAATTACTTGAAAAACCTTTTAATCAAACATATATATAGCTATACGTCAAGAGTATATATATGAGTTAATGCAAAATTCTGCTGAAATCAAATGCTTATTTTATTAAAAGAAATAAGAATAAATTTTTCTTTTTAAAATCTTGTTAAAATATGGTCTATGATTTTATTTTGAGATAAGCCCGCCAACATTTTCTAAAGGAATGTATGTTTTTAAATAGTTAGCCCATTCAAGGCAAATTAAAGATGGCCTTTTCTTTCTTTTTTAATTAATAAAATTCAGAGTTTAAAGAAAGAAATTTAGAATAAAAATGTAAAAGTTATTTTTAGAAAATGTTACCTTGAAACAAAGGAGCGTGGGGGAGGGTATCAAGATCTAAGATCATACACAAAACAATAGAAGGTGGCTAGAACAAAAGACTTGGCTTTTTCCTATTAGAGATTTCCCCTGATTGCTTTCAGTCAGATTTCTCTTTAGAGAATTCATTCACATTTCTCTTGCTTGCTTTCAATCAGATTTCTCTTTGGAGAGTTCATTCAGTTTTCTCTGATTTTCCATTCATTCGTTATGATTCATACAATTATGTTTTAAAGGATTGGTTATTGATTAGCACGGCGAATCCTATGCTGTGAACCTTTTGGATTTTGCTTCTCATTTAGATCTTGCTCCAAAAAGTTATTCAACTGTCATCCTCAGAATCACGGAGAAGTTTTAACATGCAACGAGTTAGAAGTCATATGAATTTGATAGATGTGATTATGTTTGGCGACTAGGCAAATAAATTTGCCTGCC
The DNA here is from genome assembly GCA_028023455.1 of Epiperipatus broadwayi. Taxonomy (NCBI): domain Eukaryota; kingdom Metazoa; phylum Onychophora; class Udeonychophora; order Euonychophora; family Peripatidae; genus Epiperipatus; species Epiperipatus broadwayi. The sequence goes on from JAQFVV010007787.1 coordinate 1,719, forward strand.
GCCGGGGTTCCTAAAAACCATCAAAATGCCGTAGTATTCAACCAATATTAATCTAAACTCTGTGCCATGTCTTGGGACTCTTCGTGAAAGAATGCTACATATTTCCATTTTTCCTTGTCCAGACAAATACCTATCGACGGACGGATCAAGCCATGAATGCCGCGGGAACAGGACCCAAGGATCCAGGATGGTAATAGTATCTCTCCTCATGAACTATTTACTATTCTACCTTTTTTGATCTTACCTTTCTAAATTGCATTATTGTAGTATATTTCTGAATTGCTTTATTTAATTATACACCTGGGTCTCGTTTTACGCGATAGATAGGCTCCTCAGAAAACACGCGCAAACGAAATCGCGCAAAAATAGACGTAACTTACCTTGAAAAGGGGGGGGATACAGACTGTGATTTTTAAAAAGTTGCGTAAAAGCAAAGCACCAACGTAAAATTACGTTAAAATTCGCGCAAAAAAAATAAGGAAATAAAATATGACTAATAAAAAATTTCAAATTTGAAAAAAATTGATAAAACACAAACTTTTAACTATAATATTTAATTTTATTTAAAATAATATATTTTTATGCATAATTTACAGTACAGTAATTTACATTTTTTATACATGTTTTAATTATTATCGATATTTGCGGCCAGACAGCTTCGTTTGCAAATGGAAATACAACTAGCCCAACTTCACTCTCATGTTGTGTTGTTTTCTGGTGATAATGTAATTAGTAATTAATCTTTGAGATGATGATTTTATTAATTGTTTATGAAGCTCACGATATCCAGACATACAACCATTTAGCTCTCGTTGGAATTTAAGAGCACGTTCGCGATTAGTGTCATTAATAAGAAAATAATTAAAAATAAACTTGCGGACACTAAATGATTAATAATTGATTACGTTCTTTTTTAAAGAGCAAAAACAGAATGTGGTTTAAAATGCAAAATTAACATGCACAATGTTTGAACAAATTTACATTATAATCTTGTAAAATTTAATGTGTGTATACATAAAATGTGGAAATCATGATTTTAATTTCATTATTGCATAAAATCTTACTATTATAAAGCACTAAAAATATTGAAATTACTAAAATGAAAGTTGAATTCCAATAAAGTTCTATTACTTTCAATATAACATAAGTGCGCAAAATTTATTATTTAAAGTAATAGCACATTATCGGACATCGACTTCCAGTGAAACACGAATCGCGTAACTTCAAAATCGTGTTAAATAAGTCCACGTAAAAAGAGACACAGGTGTATTTGTAACATAACTATTTCTATTAGACTAATCTTAGAGATTTATATATATTTTGTGTGATCATCTATTTGTATTTATATTTAACCCTTTTTCTATGCTATTCCTCTTTGCTAACATGTTATCAATATTTCATATTCCATTGCGGTGTAAGTAAAGGTTAATTTTTCATTTAAAATATCTTTCCAATTTCATTTATGTTTGTAAATTAAATACGAGTCAGTTTCCTTTGTTTGCCAACTTGATCTCCTCGATAATGCCTCTTTTGTCCACCATTAGCTCATTATGTATATCTTATTTAGCTATATATGTCTTAAATAATTTTAAACTGTTTTTAGCACAAAGCAATTAGAAAATGCTTTGCGAAAATTTTTTTATTGTGCTTTATCAAAGACATTTGAGTTGACAATTTTATTAAAATTGGGAAGAAAAGACTTAGACCGCAAAAATATTACATCGTTTATATCCGTTTTTATTGTCTGATTTGTTTTTCATTAATCCACAGGGGAATAGCAGAGGCCATTAAAACATTACTAATATTTTAAAAGTCATTAATTAAATATATTATTTAACTAAAAAGCTTGAGTTTACTAATTTTATTTTAATGCTTTATTTTACTTTTCCAATGATCCAGGCAAGCAAAACACACTTTTCACAGATTTTTATGCACATTTAACATTTAGTTCTATAAGTATTCTTGTCCATGTCTCTCCCCTGATGCTAAGTTTGGGCTGGGTGAGCAAATAATTTATGTATGTCTGTCTCAGATAATGTTGTTGGTTCGTAATTAGACTCGGTAATAGGTGAAGAGGGCAGAGGTCATAGTATTCTTGATTTAATATCTCTCGTATGGGTGGCCTTGAGGTACTTTCGCCTAGTATCTGAACTGAGTTAAACTACCATACATCATCTGACTGGCACAATATATATATTCCAAATAATGGAAAAAATTAAAGAGGCAGTTTTTATTAGTAAGTATAAAAATAAGATAATAAATAGACAGTCAGCAAATGTTAGGATTAATGAATTGTGGGATATTTAAATCGACATGTGTTTCTGGTTGGTAATAGATGATTCCATTTTGAAAGTTGAGTTAATAATGATTATGAATATAATCAAAAATATTTCTCTATGAATTTTTATTTATATTATAAGTTGTTTACTGTTATTTGGAATATATTTAAGTTTCATTATTGTATTATTAACATTAGAGAACATTTTATTTTGTTTTATATATATATTGAACTGAAAAAGTATTAAATATTTAAATTTCATCAAAGATCCAAAAAAGAAGATGAATATATGAAACATATTATATTAAAAATAATTTGACTAATTGTATAAATATTTATGACTTCTACAAATTTGGTTAATAATTGGTTGATTAAAAATGAATGGGAAATTATATAACTTGATATATATAATTGTATATAAAAATGCATGTAATATTATTTAGCATATTGTTATGATATAATTAATTGTTTTGTAATTATTGAATTCATATATGAGGATTTTGATTTGTTTTAACTATTTATATTATTATTGTTTGTTTTAATTCCATTATTGGACACTGGATGTTTTTATGTCAAGTGATTCGTTAATGTTAAATAGATTAGTTAACATTTGAAAAGAGCACCAAAGCAGGTGCTGAAGAAAGCTTTTTATGTATAAAATTATTATTTGTTTATATAGCTGTTGTAAAGAATTATTATTATTTTTTTGATTATTATTTTGTGGAAGAGCTGTTCCCAGTTTTGATAATTATATATATATATAATTATGCATATATAGATTTATTTACATGATTTAGGATAACCAAACCATGAACTCATACAAATAATAAGCTAAATTACTTGGAAGCCACAACTACATTTCATGGATATCCAGATCCCTGGGCATTAATATTACATCTTACAGCAGAATTACTGTTGAATGGTTTAATATAAAACTATTATATTTAAAACAGCTTTTATTTTTTTAAGGAGCTGTTATTAACAAACTATTTTTGCTAATACAGTACACTGTTTTAGTATTAATCAAGTAATATCTTCTATTTTCTTGTAATTTTTTGTATGAATCTTGTTATACAATTTATTTCTGTCTGCATTTAGAAAGATGTACTAACATGTACTTTTATAAACATAGAAAGAATTGCAGAGATTGTTTAAACTGATACTATTAGCACAAACAATTTATTAAGAAAATAAGAATATAATATATTCTACAATATATTTGTTTTATTGGTATAGGATTGCAGAGATCTCATGATGAGAGTTCAAGGTTTCTGTGATTTCTATCATGAAGGATTTTAAAAATACAACAAAATATAAAGAGCAGCATATAGTTATAATGTCATGTAGCTTCATGATGCAATTCATAGTCACTTGGTCTGTGTATGATCTTTTTTCTCAAATATTAATTATGGAGACAGGCTGGTTCTTCAGAATAGCATATGATTGATGGTGGAATAATTAACTAAATAGCATATTTCTTGAATCATGCCATGACAGGTTGGCAGGCTGATTTCATTTATGAGAACCAAAACATTGACACAGGTACCTTGGCAATAGACTTCAGATAGGCAGCAGTTCAGCAACTCCATCAGGATTCCAAATTCTCACTCCCCTGATATACCAAAGAGGAAAGGGACTCAAGACTTCTATTCATAGATCATTATGTATGGCTTCTGGAAGCTAGATACCTTTTTAAAATAACTTTGGAGATGTTATTACAAATTTGAAGAATTTTTCATCAAATGTTGACCTGGTTGAAGAATTTTCTGATCAAAGGAGATCAGCTTAAAAAATTTTTCATCAAAGATCCTGTTTTTACACTTACCTAGCTATTTGTACTATTTTTCAGCAAAAGGCATCTGGATTAGTTTTAATTTAAAAAAAATTCCTGTTGATAATAATTTTGATCAGCTTAATTATAATTTAATCATCTACTTGTTTATTAATTTCCATGCCAGAATACTTTTCATTTTCTTGCATTCCTTGTAGTAATTAAACATCAATTAACATCTTTTTATCACAAGACCAAACATTATAAACATCATCCCCGACAATTATGCTACTCTTTATTAATTAGTTTTAATAAGAAAACTGCCAGTGCCTTATAATTAACCTGCTTTTACAAATTTTATTAAAATTTAATGAAGTAGCTTAAATTTTAATTAATTATTTTTTAGTCAAAATTTTCTAAAATCTGTTATGCATTTAAATATTACTAATTATTTATCTAATCTCAACTAACAATTTCTGACCCTTTTTAACACACAGATACACATGTATTTAGTAAATTTAATATTTTTTTATATTTTCCCTATAACAGAATTTAAAATTCTTCAGATACAAATTGGCATGAAGCATATATATATATATACGTAAAGCATATATACATATCTTCAGTAGAAATAAAATATTCATTTATTTTATAGTCATTTATTTATTACATATAGTACACATACTTGAGTTCTATGCTTCTGTTTGGCATTCCAACGATACGCCATGTACAATTAAAGTGTGATAACGAATCATCCATTTTAGTAGGTGAATGAATGACACCTGTCGGAGTTGTAAAATTAATTCCACATTCTGAAAAAAAAAAAGTTTTATTAAATCCAAATCAAAGAATTCAAAATATAAGCAAAAAATTTTTTAAAATGAATTCTAAAAGTTAAGCTTGTGATTTGTCTATTAAAGTTTATATTTTATTTATTATATTAATAGCTATAAATTTTAACTTTCACAAACACAGACTCAAACATGCACACAAAAATAATTTAATGTATAAATTGTGTTTATAAATATGAAGTCTGTGCATATAAATTTACACTAATTTTAAATAAAGTTTAATTATAACATTTCTTTAATCGCTTTCTTTCTACCTGACATTAAATATGCTATGCTCTTTGTTCCTGCCTGCTAATCATCATGAATGCTCATAAACACTTTTTAATATATAAATACTGAAACTTTCCCTCAGTGCCTGAAATATCATTTAATAATATTAAATAATTGAAGTTCTTTTATATTGTAGAGTGATGGATCGACATATATATGAATACAAATTAAAGTAGAAAAAGAGAAATAATTTTTTTTTGATTTTTAAAATACTCGTAAGAAATTTTGATGATGTCAATCTGAAACATTTTTCTTTATTCCACGTTAATTAATAGTGAAATATTTATTTCATTGTATTTTTTCATAAAAAAATATTGTTTTAACAAGTATTTTTATCAATATAAATTATTTAATGGTATTTATCAATATTTCTGACTACCTCTAATTAAAGAATGACATCAATTATCATTTTAGATGCCAAGTCAATAATCTTGTTTTTTTCTTGTTAAAAACAGTTATTCATTGTTTGCTATAAAAGAGCACATCCAGCCTTAAAATTAAATTATTAATTGAGGTATGCACATACAGGAAGTTTTGGTGGGAAATCTTCACTTCATCCATTGAAGTAGATACAATCCATTTTCTTCTTATAAAACTTCCATTTTAGCCTCCAATTGATTTTGATCGTAATCACAAATTTTTTTGTTTAATAAAGTATATTTTTTTACTTCTTTCATTAACAGATTATTTTCATAAACATCTGTCAATGATTCACCAAAATGAGGGAGATTTATGTCTCCTTATTTTCCTTCCATTTTCTAACTTCATTAGTCATAATTGTTTTAGTAATATCCTCAATATTACAGCAGACATTCACTTTACTTTTGAGAATAGTGTGAATCCATATATCTTCTCCTACTTTGAATTTGTCACAATTGTAACTATTACCTTTTCTATAATGGGTGGCAATAGCTAATTCTGCTTTTTTGTTGCTGTAACAGGGGTAAAATATTGATTAAACATAACATCCACTAGCACTTCTTGTGGATTCTTTCTCCACTATTCCATTACTCTCAGCATGATAAGATGAAATAAAATTATGTTTAATCCCTTTATTCCATAAGAAATTATAAATTTTTTGCAAAGTAAAGCAGATTACATTATCTATTACTATGAAGTCTGGATATTCACAAGTAGCAAATATTTTTTTCTACCATTGTTAAGGTGCATTTATGCTATTTATTATTCTGTATTCTTCCTAACAAGAAAATAGATCAACTAATATTAGTATTATGTATCCATTTAAAAGTCTTGTATGATATAAATAAATATTTGTCCAAAAGATCATGAACCATCTCCAAGACCCTAACTGTTTAACTGGCATTTTGGTAGTTTGTAGACAACTAGAACATCTTATAATCATCAGCTTGATATAACCATACATAGGATTGATCCAAAGCTTTTATACTCATGCTTCCAAAATGATCTTGATGAAGAAGATCAATCATGTTTCAGTCTTTGGGGAGAATCATCAGAACACATCCATTGCAGACTAAAAGACTAGTTGGCATTTTCCAAATAGGTTTCACGACTTTCATAAGACAAGTTTTAGGCTAGCCTTATTTAATCCACCTTATTAGTTGAATGTTTTTATTGTCTTGCTTAGCCCATTCATCTATAATGGAACTATTAAGCACTAAGAGATTTAACATGTTTATGTAGTCAATTTTGCTAATGCCATATTTTGTAATAATAGGTAACTGAGACAGGGCATCAGTGTGATCAATTGTTTTTCCAACTTATAAACAAGTTATAATGCAACATGAATCCAGAATATCATACATTGATTTATGTGTTCATTGCCTTATGTGTTCAGACTTTTTTTGCCTGACAGTGAATATTTCAATTAGCAGGTGATAATCTGTGATTTAAAATTTTTATTCATAAATATATTGGTGGAATTTCTTAAAGGCAAAATACTCTCTTGTCAATTATGGCTGCATTTTTTCAGCTATTAATGATATTCTCGAGTCATAAGCTATTGGAGATTCATCTCCATAACATGAATGGGAAATAACAACTCCAACATTGTATTCCATCTAAATAACTATGATATCAACAGTTTATCGGATATTAAAAGATCTTTTGTCTTTGAAGAGGTGAATCATATATCACTGGTCCATGTTTAATGTTTATTTCTTTTTAAAAAGCTGATATAATGGTGACTGCCAATATAATAATGTAACCCTTCTTTTAAAAAAGTTTCAGAAATGTCTGCAGTTCCTTTATGTCTTTTTGCTTCTCTGCATTTTTTAATGCTTTTGTCTTGTGTGGATTAAAATATATTCCCATTTGCATTTATAATATGTTCAAATAAATTTATTTTCTTATTGGACCAAATATAGTTATCAATATTTGTTTTAGCTTTCACATTTGCCAACTTTGAACAGATTACTTCTACACACTTTTCTTAATTATGCCTCTGTTTTAGCAGCAACCAAAATCTCATCCAAATAGGAAATCATGTCACCTATAGATTTGAAAGGAATCAATTGGCACCTGGAAAATGTTCAGCACTAATGCAATACAGTAGGACAATTTTTTGCACTTATATTATCTTTTATATGAATAGTCAGTGTCAACATTTCTGATGTTTATATAGTTACTGGAATCTGATGAAATGCCACTTTTAGGTCTATCCTAATCAATAAGTAACCTTTTGCAATTCTGCTAGTGTTTCAAATCCACTTGGAATAGAATAAAAACTTTTATTAATGTATTTGTTTGACATGGCTTGATAATCACTGCACAATCTCAAATTTTCATCTGCCATCATTATCATGACTGCTGGGAAGACCAAATGGAATTTACTGTTGATGTTAACATTTAAAAAAAAAAACTATTTCATCAAGCATTTTATATGCATTTTCTTGCAAGGTAAATGACACTTTGTGTTTACCAATAATAAGTTATGCATTCTTAATCAACTCTATATCCACTGGTTATGTTTTCACTCCCAACCAATCTGGACTTGTACAATCCTGGGTATTTCTTCTACATTAGTATTGCTATTTGAATTCTCTTTATCAAGTTGATACAAATTCCTAAAGATCAAAGCCAGTTTCTTTCCAACAATAGATTAAATTTTTATTACTACATACAATGTGAGAAATTTTACTCACAAATTCAACTTTACTGGTTCAATAACTTTCCCATGTTCATATATATTATTTTTATCAATGTCCATAGCAATCATATCTGTATTTTTACATATAGAATTCTTATTATACTTTTTGTTCATTTAAAATAGAAAATCATATAATATTACAATACTAGCTGAAAAACCAGATTTTTTCCCTAAAATTCTTTTGCATCCATGGTTTTATATATTAAAAAATAGATCTTTTCAAGTGAAATTCAACAAGATACATACAACATATATATATATATATATAAAATTATACAAACCATTATACAATTACAAATATCCAGTAATGCCCTCTGTTTAAAGATCTATATCTCAATAATAGCAAACCAATTACAAATATCCAGTAACGCCCTCTGTTTAAAGATCTATATCTCAATAATAGCAAACCTTTTTTTTTAAGGTTTGCTATTATTGAGATATAGATCTTTAAACAGAGGGCGTTACTGGATATTTGTAATTGTATAATGGTTTGTATATTTTCTATAATTATTTCAGTTGGGGTTAACAGTAACTTTGTTTTCATATATATATATTGTAACGGGCACAGACGACATTACATTGTTTTTTTTATTAGTAAACATGAAAAGAATAAAAGTTCGCAAATAAAACTTCCTTTTTAAGAATTGAAAATTAAAATTCTATACTAAACTTATATATATATATAAAATCGCACAGATGAAAAAAAATTATTAAAATAAAACTTTATTAAAAATAGAAAAACTAAGTCTTTCAACAAAAAGATTTAGAGATAAAAATACATCTTTAAGTTTGGAAAACACATTAATTAATCAGAAATGGAAATGATTATTTTAATTAGTCAAAGTGAACTAGCCTTTGGGCATTTAAATGTATAAGCAGCGGTCAGATAGGAAAACAATAGAAACTAATAGCAAATGAGAGAAATCCATCGGGAAATCGGACCTCAACGGAAGGATCATCATCATTGATGACGTAATGTCAATTGAATCCTTAAAATTAATATAAAAGGAAAAGTTTGAAATTATTAGTTAGTTGTTATGTGAGGACAGATATGTGTTAGTGCGGAGTTGGAGGTGAAGGGATTGAAAGACGCACTTTCAATTCCTTCAGTTGATAAAAAAAATGAAACATCGTTTTCTACATTGAGGACCAGCTAAAAAAAAAAACCCTCCAAATGAATAAATAAAACGGCTTACAGAATACCAACCTCTTTAGGATGGTGTGGACATTTTTAAAAATCGTAAGAACTTTATATTCATTTGAAATCAATAAGAACTTTAAATTCTAAACCTTTTAGTAAATAATACAAATAGAATCCTATCTGACCAACGTAAATTAATATTAATAATGTTATTTGATGTATTTTTTTTAATTTAAAATCATTTCCATTTTTTTTTTTTTTGTTCTTTAAGTTTTATTTATGATTTTTGTTTTGCGATAAATTAAATTATATATATGTTAAACTTAATTCGGGCATGAATGGCTATATAGATTTGTAAAGTTATATTAGGGGAGGGTAATCTTAGGTTATTTGTTTTGTAGTTGAATTGGGTCAATGGATTGGATATATTGGTGTAAGTAGTAGATGTAGTACGAGATTCGCTATGAGCAGAATCGCTTTTCACGCCGCACACTTTATTTTTGCCTATGGAATGCGATCGTAAGTCGGTAAAATGACTGCAGTCTTTTCCTATGGAGTTTTTTTTTATTGCTCTTATCATCTGATAGATGTAGTATTCCTATCTGATGAAAGGCAATTTCTTCTCTTAACCTATTTGTGCTGTCATAGTCGTATTACATTGAATACATCGATATATCAGATGGATTGAAGTTGGTTTGACTGCGAACTTTTGGCCTAAGGTTAAACAAGGATAGAATATTTTCTTTTCAAATGCAATCTATACAGTCTATTCATACTCGACACTCTAAATAAATGTGCATTAAATTTAAGCTGGGTATAGACGCTTGCATGGATTCGTTATCGGTCAATTATGTTTTTGGTTTTCACATTTGATCAAAATATATAGACATTCGGTAAATAATGATACCTTATGGTGAGTATCTAAAATGTATTTATTCGGATGTCTTTTAAGTTATTGATGTTAATGTGGTATCTTATGATGAATACCATTGGGTTTCTTGTATTTCCTATGCAATTGACGGTATCAATGACTTTGTATTTTGATCGTTTATGTTTATTTTGAAATGTTTTTGACCGTGTAATCTATGTAACCAATCTATACTCAACATTAAAAACACATTTTATAAATCCATCTGTGCGAACTTATAAAATTTAAAATGTAAACTTATAAAAATTAAAATGTAAAATCAAATTCTAAAATCAAGTTAAAATTATAAAGTAAAAATAATGTTAAATGTTAAAGTAAGCATGCTAAAATAATAATGTTAAATTTTATATATATATATGTGCGTAAATAAATGTTTGTGTGTATAATTACTGGCAGTGGCTTATTTTATTCTTTTTTAAAAATTATTCTTAGATAAGAATTTATAAAATATAAATCTCTGCTGTTCCACTGAGCTAGTGACAATGGGCTAATGACCGGAATCAAAATTTAAAATTTTTTTTTTTTGACTTACGTATCTGCCTACTTTATAAATTTTTCTAGGTTCAAATGCCTAGATGGCGCCCTTGTAGTGAAGATTACGTTAAGTCTAACTTCTCCGGATGGTTATAATATATATATATATAACAAAATAACCATCCCATCATTCACATAAAGATTGGTTTTTGAAGTAAATGATGGGAAGGCTATTTTGTTTTGTATGTATGCATCTTGTTCATTTTCACTTTAAAAAGTCTATTTGTTAATAGATGAAACCATGATTGGGAAAAAGTAAAATTCTCTTTTTTTGGCTAGTATTCTAATGTTATATGATTTTTTAATTTTATTTATAATTACTAGTATAGTGTTCGAGAGTATTTAACTTTTTATTTTTATCCTGCTCCACTGTCCACTTCCAGTATTATCATTTGACTGCAAATATCCACATTCAGTAATATGTAGTCCATTTTATTATCATGAAACTTCTTTACATTTATGCTTTATATCTGCCCCAGATTTGTAGTCCAACATTTTCTTATTAACAACTCTGCAATCTTCAAAGTGGTAGATGGATGTTTTTTTGCCTAATTTCTATACATTTTATTTTTGTATTTGTAGTTACACATTTCAATGTTTCTTTTTCTACTGGAATCTGAAGTAATTTTTCTGATATTTTGTATTGTAAGAGACATTTTCTCTGTTATGATAAAGTATATTTTGATGCATTATTCAGCAATACTTTCTTGTGCTATGCATTTATCCATAGCTCATTTATAATTTAGTTAAAGTCACTTAACAATACATTCCTAACCAGACAGAAATTAATCTAATAACATTAATTTCAGAGTTAAATTCACAGTCCTAAGCTAATTTTTTAATGCTATATTATAGTTATCATATTTCTCATGAGATAATTGTTTTCTATTTTACAACCTCAGCCATGCTACTCATTTTGATATTCCCAGAATAAAATATACAATTAATTTCTCAATAACTCATTTATAGGAAAGTTACTCCAGTTTTTTTGGGTCAGTCTATTGCAAGCTGTATGACATCCTAACCAGTAAAAAGTAGAAGCATAGATATTTTCAGATGCTCATTATTTATTTTGTTTATGAACATGTAATACTATATATATATATTTGATAGTTCTTCCATAAAACAATGTCATTAAAGTTGAATTCTCAATTAATACTATTTAATACTGCCATTCTCTATTTATACAAAAGCCTTTGTCAGTATCCAACTGCAGCCATTCTAATATTGTTTCTTCCTGAATTCCTTAAACTGTTGACACATACTATTCTGCTATGTCCTAAGAGTATTCACCTATCCTTCAGGCAGTGATAGAATAAATAACAAACAGACACAGTAATTATTTAATAAATATTTGTTAACAATAAAAATAATAATGTAAAAAAATTAGCAATTTGATATTTCATTATAGTTTATCTTTGAGTAGAGTAGACATTTTACACACAAGAAGTGAAGCAGTTTACACATTTGTGTCTCCAAATCAAAAGATTTTTTAAACACAAACATGGGTATATTAATAATAGTTTTTTTAGAGGCAAATAACTTCTAGCAATTCAAATTTCTTTCAGACAATAACAATTTCTGAATATAAACAAAACATTTTAAAGTTTCAGTTGAGTTCTTACACCACATGTATGGTTTATTATTTTCTTACTTGTAATTCTGCTATTAACTTCTCACTATGGTCATAGATAGAATACTATTTACCGATTAGTGGTGAATATTCTTTTCTGACAATCAGTACTTCCATATTTGACTACAAGGGAGTTATTTGACTACAAGGGAGTTTATTAGTTTGGTTTTTTTACAATAGAAACCGCTGAAGGGTGTTATTTCTGTGATAGCACACAGAAATATGCCGTTTAGGTGGCCTACCACCACTAGTGAACATTCTATTTCTAATGCGTAAGCCTAGAAATAGTCTGTTGTCCGGGGTGGCTGCTGTGTCTATTTCTACGCTAATGCACAGAAACATGATATTTAATCTGCCGCAGAAGCTATTATGTCAGCTTACAGCTCAGATTTGGGCTAGGCATTTTTGATGTGTGATCACATTTCACTATTGGCTAAAGTATTGGGTGAAGGTGTCTGAAATTCCAATTGTCAAAACTATTTTAATATTCATTAAGACCACCTTTCCCTCTATCTCCCATCTTTCCTGCTCAAAAAATTCAGCAAATGTAGGTGCAAGTGCGATTCGGATAAAATCACACTGTAAGTCACATTTCTGTGAGAACAACTGCAAGCTTCATCGAATGGCTGAAATAGGAAACTTGCTCCGAATGTCAAAGATTCTCTGACTGCTGCTGGAAGGGTTATCAAACAAAAGAGCTTGAAGCTGCATGGGTGCTGTTCCTGAACAGCCTTAAAAGTTGGTTTTAATTGCTGTAAATATATTTATGTGGTTTTTGGTAATTACGGTAAAAAGTTGGTCAACCTTCGAGTTGGAGTGTTACATTCGCTTAGGAATTGTAACCACCCACCTCCACTCTCCTTCCCAAAGTTGGACCTTTTGTTTGTAAATGTTTTACTGTTAAATGGAAATCGATTTATTTGTAATTTATTATAAAACAACAAAAATATAAAAAAGAAAAGAAGCTGATTTTGTTAGAATACCCAACCACCAAAAAATGTAAGTAATGAGAAGAATAAAAAGTAACTACTTTTTAAAATTCATTACGATTGATGTACCCTTTTTTTGTTTGTTTTTGTTCCAAAAATTGTATTTGATAGATAGTAGTTTTAAATGTGATCAACAAAATCAAAAACATACATATAAAAAAAAATTCCCGGCCCCCCAAAAAATATATAGGTAATGAAAAGAATAACAAAAAAAAAAAAAATTAAGTACTTTATAAATTCAATTTTTTGATTTCTAAATTTTTTTTTGTTGTTGTGTGTTCAAAAATTTATTTGATATTACTTTACTTTGAAATGTGATAATAAACAAACCTGGTGGCGGCCCCGGCAACATTATATTTATTTTTGTTTACAAACAAAGCCCGCCCTCCGACAGTTTCAACACGCTATTGTAAAAATAGTTTCGACTTTCTAATTTGTATGTAAATGTTTACATTAGCATACAAGTTTTATTCAATTTAATTTACTATCATAATAGGCACTGTAGATTTATTAGATAGTTTAAGAGAGCAATAATTTTAATCTTGAAATAATCTGTATTCATGAACAAAATAAATTATTTTCATTAACAACATATTTTTATATGTACAGACATTCTAAAATTCAAGGTAATGTTAATAGTGAAAGAAGATAATTCTTCATAGAGGTAATGAGTTATTATTCACACTTTACCAATAAATGACTAACAACTTTTCTAGGTTATATGCTGCTTATCTTTGATGTAACAAAAATAATGCAATCAAATGGGGACTCAACTGAAAAATATTTTTTAGCTACATGGATAGTTTATTTAAATTATAAAATACAAGCTATAAGAAATGCCTTCTGAGAAGAAAGTGCAAAAGTTACCAAACACAAAAGAATTTACAGTTTCTGTATATTTATAAATATATATATATATTTTAAATAAAATGTCTGTTATTAGTATTATTAGTATTCAATTATTTAAGTGTCAATCAACAACATATAACCAATTACAGTTAACACATTAAAAACAAAAATAAAATAAAAGGGATATTCATAATGTATATAACATTATAAAAAAATAATCAATTTAACAAATACACACATATATATATAAACAAAATTTAAAACAATCAACAATGGCATTTAAATTTAATATTACAAAATTGTTTATAATATAAATTGAAGTGATTTGTATTACTACAAATCTGATTATATAAAGATGGTAGCCTAAATAAAGAAAAAAATTTAAGGACATTGGAATGACATGCTTTAATATAACAAACAGAAGCAGTCTGAGTATCATGCACATAAGATTTAATTATAATAGTGGAAATTGTGTCAGATAGAATAACTATTTTATTAACAATTTTATAAAGATATTTAAGATCTATATTTTTTTCTAGAAGAAAGATGAAAAACAAAGTTATTTCCAAGAGAAACATATTTGGAAAACTTATTAGACACTTATTAAAATAAATTACATCCCTGTTTAGAGCTAGGATTCCAAATGATTGAACAATATTCAATGATGAGAAGAACCAATGACAAAAATAATTTGAATCTGTATCATCGCTGAAATGACAACCATATAATTGTTGTTGTTATTGTAGTGGTAGTAGAGGTTATAGAGGTAGTGGTGGTAGTAGTAGGAGTAGTAGCAGATGTAGCAGTAGTAGCAGCAGCAATAGCAGCAACAGTAATAGTAGTAGTAGTAGCAACAGCAGCAATAGTAATAGTCATAGTAGTAGTACAAAGATTAACTGTGAACTTGCAAAATTTCCAAACAATGAATTCTATCAATTATTAATGGAAAAAAAGCTATGGAGTTACATTTATAAAATTCTAAATCATCCTAACAACAGATATTTATGTATTGAGTTTCACATTAAAACACAAAAATTATTTTTTTAAAAAAATATTAAATTTTTAAATGCAAAAAGACTTTGCTACATCGACATAGACCGCCCTCTGTTATTAAATGGGCAAATTAAAAATTGTTATGAGGATTTTGCGGAAATAGATCTCCAATTATTACTCAAAAATATGGCAATGTTTCCAATTTTAAATGTCTATTAGAAAAAAAGCAGCTACTCCTGTATTAACAAATACAGTTTTCTTTGCTTTTACTCGAAACAAAAATATTAATGCCATGGATATTCCAACTGTACATTCAACAGAAACATCGCCACTAATTATAACATTTAAAGATATTTCACTGCAATATTTTTTTTATAAAGAAAGAAGTCATATTATCAAAGATTGCTCTAACAAATTTTGTACCAACTGCAGACTTAAATTAACCCAATCACACCAATGTACAGAAAAATCAAAGTAACAACAAACAATATTACTAATACAATACAATCAATTAAAAAACAAGGAGCATCACCATCAACAACAGCAATCACCCATTCCATATTGTAAACACAAACAACAATTAAAAACACCCCTTCTACCAATATCAACCAAGATAAAATTAATAAAAAAAACTCTAGACATAAACACAGAATCTGAAGATGAGAACATGACCTCCATATCATTATCAAAGCATCATGTGAACACAACAGATGAGACAACACCCTTCCATATAGCTAATAAAAAAGATTAAAAAAGAAAAAAAGGAAAATCAATGGCAGCAAAGCAAAAACAGCTGACCAACAAACACTTACTGAGAATAACCAATCTATCAACAACACAGGCAGAAGCAAACATACCACCCCAGTAAAGAAACAACTGAAAGCCACTAATCCCAACACTTATCCATTGGAAGCCTCAATGGACAGTCACTGGACCAAGCAATTACAGATATTACTTCCCTCACTCCAGAATAAAAAAATTTTTTCCAGGAGTGGACATTAACAGAAAAACGACCAAGAAATACAAAGACAATAATAATTTAGTAACCAATAATACCATATTCAGCACAGAAATTCAACAAGACTTTCCAGGTAACCCAGTATCATAAATAATAGAACTGCATTATTTGTTATTAATGTTTTTGGAATAACAATATTGATGATGAATATTATTATGATAAGTTTAAAAAGATGGTAACAGTATTATTATTGAATTGTGTTATATTTCATATTTTTTATAATAAATGGTTGAAGTGAAAACTATTTAATATTTTTTAATGTGTAGATATATATATTTTAATATAAATTTTATCTTTAAACTGTTGAATATCTAGATTTATGTGATATTATATTTTGTAAATTTTAAATAATGTTTTGTTAAAATAAATTTGTTAATGTTGTTTTAAATTTATATTACATCTTGAGAGTTTCTTTATTTGTTATGTCTAAGTGATTATTGATCTTCATTACTACACATATGCAATAGAAGAATTAATTATATATTTACATTAATGCACATGATCGATAAGAGATATATTATGATTATTAAGATTATAACTGTGGAAAGTATTATTGTTATTGTTAAACATGAAAAGTGTATAGTGTCAAATTTATTAATTATCTGATAGAATAATTATATCAAAACTTTATATTTCTTAAGATACCACATAAAAATATAATAAGAATTTTAAAGTATAATATAACATGAAAATATTTCGAATTTATTAAAGATAATGAATATTGTTTACAAGAGTCTATAATTTTAATTGTTTTATTGATGGGTAAATTGAGTAGATGTGTTTTATAAAAAGAGACTTGAGATATTTTATTTTGTTTATTATTGTTGTTGTACAGTTAAGTACATGTAAAATCCCTTACTATATTTATTTATATTATTTAATGTATAATTATTAGAATAAGATGAACTTGAGGTAATGATAAGTTAAAGAGCTAAATTAAGATGATAAAATGTTAAGAACTTTAAAAGTGACATATTATTATTATATTTCATAAAAGTGTTAAATATTTTAGTGAATTAATATAATAATGTAATTATTAATTAGAATTTATTTTGTGGAATAGGTGTCACGGGAATATTACTGATAGTTTTAAGAAATTAGATGGGGTGATATTCTTATGCCATTGGAAGTGTATCTTTAGCGGTGTGTTCTTAATGTTAAACTGTGTATCTTGCTAAATGCTTTGTGTTGGATCTCATAATTTTTTTTATAGTATTTTTAGTAATAAAATGAGCTAGTTGTATTTTAAATTAATGTAATGATAAATGAATTAGGTATTTGATTTGAATTTTTCAATTACTTGTTATTTAATTTGTGTCTTAACTTTATTTAATTTATTAAATAAATTATTTAAGTATAATTTCTCTAAATGTAGTATTCAGATGGGAATGAGATAGTTAAAGTATTGCATTAATTAGTTGTTTAAATAACTGTTATGACAGAGAACTACTAGTAGTATAGAAGTAATATTTGGAGTCTATTTAATAAGGGTAGGTTGTAATATATGTATTTATACAGCTGTTTTATATGAATTTTATTATTTAGTATAATTTAAATGAAAGAACAGCACAATGGGAATAAGAATATATAAATTGCATTAAGAAATATGTTATTGAATATAATCAAAGTTGTAGATTATTTAATGTTATAAATTCTAAAGAATTGTCAGGAATGTAAATTATGGACAAGCATTTGTTGAAAAATTTTTCTCAATTATAGAAAAATCTAAAAGAGGCAGCAGAGATAAATGCTAATATAAGCAATGTTTTTTTGCTTGGCATCAATCCCCACAAAGTAGTTCATGGCACAGAGCAATCTGTTTCTGAAAGTGCAAAAGCAGATGTAAATAATGCCCAAAAATCACAATAATCTTCATTATTATTTATTTTGCAAACTTTTAGGTTTTAATATGTATTGGTTCTTACATTTTATATTAAGTATTCCAACTACCCTAAAAAAAATTGTGATTCATTCATTAGCAACTAAATCTTGAATGAATTACTATTAATAAGTAATTAACGGACTAATATTTGCAATATATTTCCAGTTATACATATATGAGAAAATTATTAGTGTTAATTCAAATTTACTACTTGCTCTGTGTATGCAAAAAAATCTACTTTATAATAGTTTTCCAATATGTGCCAACTTCCTTGACATTGATTAAAGCTGATACAGGGCAGATATTGAATCTAAGAAATCATATCTGACATATCTTGGCTAGAGAGTTGTGGCTTGAAAGTAGTAGCAGTAGCAGTAGTAGTAGTAGTAGTAGTAGTGGTGGTGGTAGTAGTAGTAATAATAATAATAATAGATGCATCACAAATTAACTCTTTGAAATATTGATCTAAGATTCATCATACTATATGCCTGCTACACTAAATTACATTTATGATCTGTTTTTGTTTTATTGATTTTACTGTTATGCAAGGATATAAGGCATGGTTGGCATTCTTTTTTCTTTAAGTTTTCCATATTATATTATGATTAAAGTCTTTAATTAATTTGTAGAGAATATTTTTATTATATCCAATTTTAACTTAGGTCTTATATATACAATTCAATATCCCATTTTTTATCAGCTTAAAATTTATGTAAAAATTGATTCTGAATTAAAGTCCTTATAATCACCCAATTTATAAGTTTTTGGCATCTAAGATTGTGAGTGCATACGACCTTTAATTTCAATTGACTTAAATAATTATTTTATACTTCAAATTATTTTTACTTCTATTAATAAACAAATGGAAATAATTCAGTTTTTGGCACTATTCTTGTGGTCAATAGTCCATAATAGTGTCAAGGGTTTATTATAAATTTCTGTTATAATTTTATAAGTTCTCTAAACAAAGACCTTCAATGTATCTCTTATATATACTATTTTTATACTTCTTTTTAAATGGCCAAAGTATTGTTTGACTCAATAAGCATTAAATTGCATATAAAAATGATGCTCTTTCATAATCCTATGAGTAAGAACTCTTTCATTCTGTAATATTTTTTTTATTAAACATTGCAGTGATGTTCTTATTTATTCTATTTAAAATATCATTAATAAGATTTTCTTTATATATATATTAAAATTGTTTTTAGCAAATAATTTTGTAATTATTTTGATCACACCAATACAAAATATTGTGCATAAAGTTTGGTTGCATTAAATAATGCCAGTCGGGTTCTTCCCTTATTTTGGCTAAAAACTCAAAGAATGATTTTAGCAAATATTTTCCAAAATCAAATTCATTTTGTAATCATTCTGCAGTAATGTTTTCTTGAAGGTTTGCAATGATGGTGTTTTAGTTGTATTTTATATTGGACTATTTCCATAATCTAATATGAGTATTGAAATGTCTTTAGAAAAATTTATTTTTATTTAAATATTCCAAATACATTCAACTGTTAGTAATAGTACAGCAAACAGGTTAGTATAGGCACAATGTTTTGAAAGGTACTATTCCCCCCCCTTTTCTTCAGATGTTGCTGTCCCAACCAGTGACAATATTAGCATGAGATTTGAACTTGGAATCTTAGATTCTTGAGTATTGAATTTTAAGGTAACACTCTAACCAACGGAGCCATCCTGCCAAAGGTAATGGTCAGTAGAAATTTCATATACAGTATTTATCTACTTTTTTCCCACTTTTTCCTAAGAGCAAAGTTGATTAGTAGTTTCCATACATTATGTATAGTCACACTAGATTGGTTTATGCAATTTTTTGCCATTGTCATGTGAGCAACTTCTTTACATTTTCTTCTTTGTACCTTTTCTTCTCTATCCAATATTTTTGTATTTTTTCAATCGAACATGTTTATTGTCACATACATAGTCTACTATTTTAGACATATCTGTTTTCTCTCTTCTAATCATCAATTTGTGTTCTTGCAAACACTTTTCAATAGAATGACTGGTCTCACCAATATATGTTCTTCCACATTCACGTAATATTTCATAGATGCAGTTTTTTTCTTTTCAGCATTGCAATTTTAGGCTTTGTAGGTGTTAGAATTCCTCAGTATGGTATGGCCTTAGAAAGCTGTTCTGATGTTATACTGATGGCAGATTTTCCTTAATTTGTCTGCTATTTTTGGAATATATGGATACACTACAGTACCAATAATTATTTTTTCTCTTGATGATTCTTTTGGTTATCTATTTAACATTTTCTTAATAACAGCTACTTCAATTGCTTTATAATACTATGGTTGTACACATAGAAAGTTATTTTTATACAATTTAACATTAGAAAATGCCTAAAAGTTGTATATTTTCCAAAACTAGAATTAAGAAATTTATCTTTCATTGTTTTAATATTGTGACAATTAATGATTTTAAATTTTAATTTTTTCATTTGTGGTGTTGTTTTTCCATGTGTTGTTTGATCCAGCAAGACAAATCTATTATCTTAGTCTTCTTAGTAATGTAACAGTAGCTGGGTTCAAACCCTGTTACAAGAAAGTGGTGAAGCACGTACACATTGCCCTCAATATACGTATATATTCAATTAGTCGCTAAAGGGTTAAAAATATATATGTAAAAGTATACATATATATGTGCGTGAATTAAATTTTGAACTCTTTTTTGTTGTTCATTTTTTTTAGAAAATAAATGGGGAAGGGATTAATTAAAAATTATTTTATTTTAGAATGTTTTACTTTTAAAATATTACAAATTGACAAAATTACAGTTGTGCACAAATATTTTATATATTGTTTAGGTTGTTTAAAATATTGATTTAAGTTTCAATTATATTTCAAATTAACGAGGGTAACGAAAAAGAAATATTGTATATGCCTCCAAGCAATTCTGTGTTGTATCACAATCGTTAATTACTGCAAAAAGAAAAATTCCAAGAAAAGCCAAAGAATGTTTGGTCAAAAAGAAAAGATACCAGGAATGATGGCACCACCAAAACAATGGAAATATAGAAATAAAGAAGTAAAAGTAATTTGGAAAAGGAAAATGAATCCAAATAAAAAGTCATTCGGAGATCTGATAAAATTCCTTTTTCTGAGAAAGGAAATGCAATTAAACCAAAAAATTAATTAATGAGAATTTGAGAAAAAGAAAAGACAGTTAAAACAGTTAGATTGTGACCGCTGAGCGAGAGAAACTCATAAAGATATAGAAAAAAATGTTTAACATGATGGGGTAAGCACCATACATAAAGGGCTTCACCACCTGCAGCCGATGCGAACTGACTCTAAACTGCCTGCCCGCAGAAGAACCTAGGAACCTCGTGAATACTCCAGATTGTGTAATATAGGACGAAATAGAAGAGAATCGTGCATCCAAAAGATAAATTAATTCGGTTCGAAAATTATGTTATAGAAGACTTCAATTACGGCTCATCCATTACTTACGGACACCTCAACATCGGACTTTACAGAAAGAAATTATATATTGCGCTTTCATAAGGCAAACGTCGAACACTACCCGATCATGGAACTCAACTTGATACACTTCGTACTTCATTACATTTTGATCCTATACCCCGGGGTTCATCAGGTAATGTGAACTCTATTTTTTATCTATAACTCAGAATTGCTTCTAGCTACCCTCGTAAAAACTTTCTTAAAATATTTCATAGCATAAAATTATTGTGTACAACTGTATATTAAGTTTTTTTTTCTTATATATAAATTAATATGTGTTTGTTCTAAATTGGATATTTTATTGTTTCATTTATGATTTGGGGAATGTATTTTATATTTTAAATGGGAAGGATATGAATTGATTTTACATAAATTGCATTTAGATATTAATAATAAAAATTTTTAGTACATATTTACCTGTGCGTTAAAGTTATTCAATAATTATCGTCTACATTTTTCTATCACTTCACCAGCCAAATAAAAGGCAAATGATTCAAATATGTCCGAAGTAAACAGATACTTTTATGAGTACATTATAGGTTACATACAAACCCATATTTTTTTTTGTTGGTATTATCTCCGTTCATCCGATAGGTTTTCCTCCCCACCCTGGGAATGAGCTAGCTTGGGTCGGGCACCTCATTAATCGGGAAATATAATTCTCATCGTAATAGTGAGTTTGGCGCTTGAGGTCATCGATAAATTGACGCTCATAAATATATTCTCCTGTAGATATTTTTTTATATTTAGATCTTACTCAAGAAACAAGGGCTACCAAAAACTTTTATTCATTGATCTTAAATCCTGTTTACGCAACACTTAAAAATTGTGTCAAGTAAAAATACATGTATAAATAATTCGTATCAGAATTTTCTTTGGTAGGTAGTATTTAAATATTATCTACAGGTGTTATGGCAACTAGACAGCCATAGAAATTCCATCTAGTCTATGGTTTGTCTCACTTGACCATTTCTTGAGATATATATTATTTTATTTAAGTCATCAAATGTCGAATAAGACAGTAGAAAGGGGGTCCACCGTTACAGTAATATATAGCAATATTTTTGATAGTATTATTTTAAGATCTTTTATAGCTTGTTTCAGTTCTTTGTTGGGAGATTATTAACCACTATTCAGAATGTGTGTGCTATTTGTTTGAAAATTGTCTTTTTTCTGTGCTTTTTCATAATCCATCTTGAAATCCATTATAGTTTTTAAATTTAGGTTTTCTATTGATCTTTTATGTATTTAGATCTGTATTCTAAAAGTTTCTTTTCTTTCCCAGTTAATCTAACTATTGACAAATTCATAAAAATTTTCTTTTTATCACTTTTAGTTTCAATTCATTGGTTTATTTTTTTGCCATAAATTCAAATTTCAGATAACTCTTGATCAAATTTTTTACCAAGTTTTTTCCATCACAATTTATTTATTTTATTTTTAAACTTTTTTATATCCTTTGACAATATATACAGGCAGTTGGAGATTGATGTGCATTGTAGCTTTTTCATGATGATAGATAGTACAATTGGTTTTACATTGCAGCAGCCTGAAAATACTTTTGTATGTTATGATTTATCACTTACAGGTTTCTTGGTGGTTCTGCAGCATCACCTGGCAGCTTGTCCAGTGGGAGAAAAAAGTACCCAAATGGTAATATATAAAATGTAGGATAAACTTTTGTTATTATTAAAAGTATTTAAACTATGCAAACATATTTTTATAAGTATTGACAAAGTACAATTTACTCATTTTATTACAGTTATTATAATATCCTTATGCATTTTTGGTGCAGTGAATCATACTTGTAGCTTAAATATTATAAGTTTATCAGACTATCATCGATTTACTAACCTGTTGTAATGGTAGCTTACAACCTTTATTCACTCTTACCTCCAAAACTCATTTTTATGTAAATTTAGTTAATAGGTGGTTAAGCCTGTATTTTCATTTATGGAATAAATAAAATCACACATACATATATAGATGCAACAAACATTTGTTTATAAATATATTAAGAAAATATCACAATAAATTAGTTTCACTTACCAATAGAAAGATGAAAACCCCAATAAAAAAGAAATTGTACTAATATATGTATATATAAACAATAAATTCAATGTCAGTGTATTGTACATATTATAAAAGACTTGGACTAAATAGACATGGTAATGACCTAATGTCAAACCAGTCACTAGGTATCCAAATGTGGAAGATGAAAGCATTATTCTACTATGTAATTTTATTTTGCTTAAAATCAATATAATATATGCAACAATAGGATTCACCCATCGATTAAAAAGGAAATAAAATGTGAGTATATTACACAATGGAAACCAAGGCTGATTTCTATCATCTTTTTACTATTTTCAAATAATGCAAAAGCTGTATGACAACAACATTATAAAATCAAATGTCCAAATCTTAGAGAAAAGTGAGTGCTCTTCAAATTATTCATTTGATCATGCTAACATAAATTGCAAGAAAGTGCAGCCAATATTTAAACAGAAAGAATTTTAATATATTTGTGCATTTGGATAAAATAATTGAGCTGATTTAAATAGGCATTTAGAATAAAAAAGACTGTATTATTCTTCAAATATGAATAAAATAACAAAATAGAATGTTATCAGCCTAGTTATATATATAAACAATGGAATAATTTTGTTCTTATAAAAATTATTAAATAACAAACAGTGAATTAAGAAAATTTTTAATTGTTTATGACTGAAAAACAATGTTCTCCAGCTAATTCAATAGGGTCATAGAGCTATGTGTTGTCAGCCCTGACCATAGGAAGCATGATGGTTTAATATTCAATTGTGTAATGCCAGCTGAAACATCAAATACCTTGTCTGAAATGTCCAGCTTGATGCAGAACAAAAAAACAACAACAAGAGATGGGAATAGCATCATTCCAAATAAGCCAGCAAGGAGTCTCCATGAGGAATTCATGACTTGCCATAAAAGTCTGACTGGAACAGTGATGAACTGTATCTATCAGATACATTAGTTGCCTAATTCACAAATCTTATGCAAGATAACTTGAAGAAAGTCTTAATTTGTTGTGTAATATTTTTTTAATTTATGTATATATTTGTAGAATTCTGTATTTAAAATTATTTATTTATTTATTTCAGTTCCACACTTGGGAACCAAAATGGGAAGAAGGTTATTGAGACAGTTTTTTATTTTATTAAATAAAGTTCAGGTAATCCTCCCTCCATTGACATGATATTACTATTATAAACATTACTACATATGGATTTAATATTTGTCCATATTAAAAAACATACACTTGCTACATAATAGAGTTTATGTTGTTTATTTTTTTTGTTAACTAATGATTGTTAATATTTGTTTATTCAGTATGAATGTTCTTTCCTATTAAACTTGTACATAGTTAAGGGGGTCTCCCAAGAAAAGGAAACCACTACAATTGGAATTAAACTATGAAGCTACTGAACACATCTTTATATATTTTTGTTAAATAATTAGTTAGTTTTGTGATCATTGTAACATTGAATTAATAATTTTTCTTTTCATCAATCTGATCTACTTTGTAAATATGTAGTGGTTTTATATATACCTATCATGTGAAGGGTTGGAGTAATAAATATATTTAATCATTAATATGATAGGGATACATAGTTGATACATACACTTGTATATAATTATTTTTTTATGTTAAAAGTTTTCAATTTTTATTTTGTTTGTAAATAAACATTGTTAATTTGATTCTCATTAACTGGTTTCTAGTTTATCAAAGTTATTTATCCACCCACTCATCAATTCACCACCATAGATATGTGCATACACACATCTTCTTTTACACTAATATATTAATATGGTTAAATGAGTCTTCTATTTGATTGGAACCCATATAAATGTATTATAATTACTATCTAAGGTAAATTCATCATGAAAGGTAGCCAAATGCAACATTCTCCCTGGGTTTGAATTCTGAGGTGTGTGTGGAATCCAAAAGAGGGGTGAGATATGGATGAACTAACTAAAGTATGTCTGAATTTAATGTGTAAACCTAGAACTAGCCTCATTCTTGGCATCCTACCCAAAGACCCTAGGTCTGACTGTAGTTAGATGCATTGCCCCTCT
Organism: Epiperipatus broadwayi; assembly: GCA_028023455.1. Classification (NCBI taxonomy): domain Eukaryota; kingdom Metazoa; phylum Onychophora; class Udeonychophora; order Euonychophora; family Peripatidae; genus Epiperipatus; species Epiperipatus broadwayi. Next base: position 27,590 of record JAQFVV010007787.1, read on the forward strand.
TCTGGTGGAAAGCCCAAATTGTTACACTGTTTTATAAATAGCGAAATTTTATATTTTTCAATGAATCTCACTCTACACATATCACTGAAAATTTGGGGATTGAATAAAACTTCCATACTCTTTTTATGAATTAAAAAAACAGACATTCATGTGTACCCTTTTTTTGTTTTGTTGTAAAAATATTTAATCCGCTTATTTTTTACTATAATATTTGTCTGAATCACTGCAATATATGGCTGAATTCTTTGAATTATTGCAATGAAATACACATGCAATATGTGAGAATGCTATCAATTTTATTCTTGGTTATTGATTAATCTACTTAAATTAGCAGCAACTAATTTAAATTGGTAACTTGATACTTATTAAAAGTTTGTAGTTGCATTCAAATAAACATTAGTACATAATATTTTTTTCTTGAAAATCTAGTATCTTTTTAGGTTTGTTGAGATAAAACTTTTATTTAAACCTTTAATAGGATCATTATATTTAATTTTACAAAAGCATCATAATGACTTCACAATATGACAAATTTTATTTTTGAATTAATGTAAATGTCATCTGATTGACTTATAAAGCTGTTCATAAGTTTAGAAAAAAAGCATTTTTGTTAATATCTGCTTCCTACCAACAAATGATAGAAATAATAACAATAGCTTGAAAATAGTTAATGTATAAACATAACTGCATGTGTGGTGTTCTTGGAAATATTTGTATCTCACTTATCAAGCAACTAATTTAAATAGTCCTATGTATTAATTACAGTAAGTTCTCAATATTTAAAAAGTTAGAGTACTTTGAAAGTCACAACACACTGAAAATATTAAGGTAGTTGGTTACTCCTGCACATAAACTGCAGTGATTAGATTCATCAAATGGAATAAAAAAATAATTTTTTAGCAATCAGGTTTCTGCTTAGAAACAAAGCAGCTGTAAAACAAACTAATCACAATAAATAAATAAATACAGTTTCCATTTTTATTTGGAGGAATATAGCAGCCATGTAATATTCATATTTTCACCATAAATAATCAAGCCCATTTATTTGTATTATAAAACAATACAGAAATTCAAACGAAGTATTACGTTGCACAATAGAGGCCAAACACTTGGCAAATGACCAAGTAGCCTTGTGATGCTGACATTTAATCGTACTTAAAATTAGTTATAGCGAACAGTTACAAACAAAAGCTAATCAAAAATTGTAAATACCAATTTTTAATTAATATAAACTTATTTTATTGCTTTTATATCTGTTCTTCAGACACAATATAAACACTCAAATGTTTTACATAGATTCATAAATAAGTCTATAAAAGAAAAAATAAATGCAATAATTTTTCCACAAAATTAGTCCTGAATTACAAAATGTCAATAGAAACTTTTACAAAAGAAAATTTTTATTTTGTCAAATGTAATAATTATATAACATTGGCCTTTATTGTTAAAAATTGTTAATTAATGAGTATAAATATCATCAATTGTTAGCATTTTTATTAATAATAATTCTCTGAAATTTGATACTTATGATTTTCTTTACTCAGCACAAATCTGTTGACTGTATAAAATAAAATTAAAAAAATATAAAAAAATTATCCAATATCCTTTTTAAGTTTTATTAATAAAAAATGAATTACCTGAGATTCTGTATGATAATTTAAAACCTTTAGAAATGCCCCATGAACTAGTTTTGAATACAATGTGCATTGATCCTATAGATACTTGAGGTCGGGGTGGAATTGTACCATAAAATTTACCCAAAAGTGAATGAGATGAACTATTTCCAGCATAGAAGGACAAATAATCATAATCTAAAATTAAAAATAATAATATAATAATAACAATAGAAATCACCTTACATGAAAATAAATTAAATAATTTAATTATTTTGGTACCCTTAAGTTTGCATACAAATTTTATAACATTCAACAATATTAAAAACTATATCATTTATAATATTGTTCAATATCTGCTCCAATGCAATTCATGTATGCCCTTTTGACAATCCTATCTATTTTCCCGCACTTATAATTCATACACTTTACAGTTCTCTCATTCAAGACTTTTGTATTCTTAAATTTTAATGATCCTTTTTTATGCCTCAAAATTTTTTTTTCTTATCACATTGAAATTCTTTTTCTAATTTCATTTTCACTTTGATGTCATTACTGGACTGCTCTCTTAAAGCTTTTTTTGTATCTCCTTTAAAAATTTTTTTTCTTCTTAAAATCAATAAATGTTCTTTACTATATCTTTTCCTCATATTTACTAGTCTTTTCTGGCATATTTTTTCACATTATAATTTGTTTAAAAACATTTTTATAAAACATACTTCTTCCCAATCTTATCTAAATCCACAGACCTTTATGCTTCAATCTTTTCTTCTCACTTTTTTTTATTGTTCAACCATATCTAAATAATTTTAAACAAGCATTTCTTTCTTAAATTAAATTATTTCTCACAGAATAATTCTCTATTCATCCATAGCAATTGTTTTTCTAATGTCTCTATTGCTATATCCATAATTAGCTAATTAGTTTCTGAATTAATTTATTAAATTGTTACATTTTTATTTACAACAGTTAAACTCATTCCACTCACAACTTTGATACCATCCACCTCAGATAAATACAATAATGATTATTACTAATCATTTACTAAACTAGAGATTATCTCTAGCACAGATATAAACTTTAAACCTCAGTTAAAGATTAATATATCTGATTTTATAAATTTTAAACACCACACACATGAAGTTATTCCCTTTTCTCTTTCTCATGTGTAATATCTTTATAGATATATTAATCAACCTCCATACTTCCTCATTCTTTTTAAATTCATATAAATAAATATACAATAAATGACAAATGATTGCCAAGATGCATTTCATGCTGAACCAGCACTCATCTGTTGGCCCAGGTCATTATCTCTCATACATATCTCTATTACATGAAGAATACTTATCTATAGTAAATTGTTACATTTTTATTTACAACAGACAAACTCACTCCACTCATAACTTTGACACCATCCACCTCAGATAAATACAATGATGATTATTACTAATCACTTACTAAACTAGAGTTTATCTCTAGCACAGATATAAACTTTAAGCCTCAGTTAATGTAACATACATGTTAAAGTAACATTGGTAATAACCAAAGTATGTACTTCTTTGAATATAGTGCATGATTACAAATTATAAACGAATTAATAATACATAAAATTACATTAAATGTAGATTTAACAAATATACATAGATTAATATTTTTAAAAATGTCTTTCTTTCACTCTAGTTATGTCACTAAATCTAAGCTTAAATAATATTTAATTACTCAAACGTATATTAGCAAGAAAAAAAATAATTTAGCTATCAAAAAGCATTCTATAAATTGGGAAAATGTGATTTTTTATTGATTTTATTTTTAAAAGTTCATTCATATATGACTTTTTTTTTAAATAATAATATTCAATCTTTGTTTTCTATTGCTGTATTTAAAACTAGTTTAAAATTGGTTTAATCAACCTAAATTTGGTATTATTAACAACAAGCAAAGTAAATTTATCAAAAGAAATTTCACAAATTGATATTTTTATTTTCAAGTAGAACAAAAAAGTGTAATATTGCAGTATTTGCCCTTTTAATATATCAGACATGCAGTCAAAGAAAAAATTAATACATGTAATAAATATTTTTTTTTTATAAATATTCAGAGCACTATAAAATTTCTACTATTACCACTAATAATAAATAACAATAATAATAATATTAATTCAATTAACTTACATCCAAGTTTAAAGTTGTTAGATTCAAATTGTACTTGAATGTACCTCCCTGGTCCAATAATTGTATAATTGCATAAAAGATTATTCTCATATTTATTAGGCCAGCCGGGACTTATGATAGTACCTGATTCATCATGGAATTCACTTCCACAGCCTATAAAAACAAATATATGTATTAAATAATATTCATATTTCTACTCATTCATGACTGATATTATTAATTAAATAATAATAAATTATAATAAAATACATCAGCTTAAAATTATGTTATAATTTTAACTATGTTTGTTAAGTTATATTATTATTATCCCAAAAAAATCTATTAAACATTATTTTTGTTACTATATTATTAATTCCAGTAGTTTTTAAACAATTAATAAAAATGTACAATACAGTAAAGATAAAACAATAAATTCTAAAATTTATGAACTAATAACTGTTGTATCATAAAATTCCTAAATAAACAAATAATCTTATTTTTGTAATGAATAATATTTCTGTAGTGTAATTTTTATATACTATTATCATGCAAGGTAAAAATGATTTCTATTCATTTTTGACACATTATGAAGTGTGTAATCAAAAACACATGTCTAAAGACACATGAAAAAGATGTATGATCTCCAAGATATACATTTTATGCTGAATCAGCACTTCTCAGTTGACCCAGACCATAATCTTGTACACATATCTTCTATCATTGATCAGTATATATAGATAGTGAATCACTACAGTTAATTGATATGTCAAACTTACTGCCATCACAACATTGACATAAATCACTTGATAAAAGTATATTAATAATTTTTATTAGTCATTCATTAGAGTAGAGATTATTCTTACTTCTACCAAGTGATTTATGTCAATGTTGTGAAGGCAGTTATCTATTTATATATACTGAGCAATAATAGAAGATAAGTGTAAAAACTGTGATCTGGGCCATCTGATGTGTGCTGTTCAGCATGAAATATGCATCTTGGGTATCATACATTTTTTTCTGTCTTGGGTATATGTTTATGATTACAACCCTCCCCAAGATCTTAGTAATGGATATAATCCAGTCTCTACCTTACATGAGAGTGGCATAGTAAAAATTACACTACAAAAATATTCTTCATTTAATAATTTATAGTTTAATGGATGACTAATAGACATTATTAATGTATTTTCATCGAGTGATTTGTGTCAAAGTCGTGAATGAAGTAAGTTTAACAAACTGAGCAATGATAGAAGATGTGTAAGAGAGTATGGCTTGGACCAACTGATGAGTGCTGGATCAGTATGAAATATACATCTTGGGAATCATACATTTTTTCATGTCTTTGGTCATATATTTATGATTACACTTTTGCACAAGGTGTTAAAAATGGATAGAAACCAGTTCTTACCTTGCAAGAGAGTAACGTAGTAAAACATGCACTAGAGAAATTTTATTCATTAAATGAATAATTTCTAGTCTAAAGGATGATTAATAAAACCTATTAATCCAGCTTTTTATTTGTATTATATAATTACTTAAATAAACCTGATATAAATGCATGTAACATTGCATTTAAAGCAAGACATTAATACTAAACATATAATAATCAATATTTCATGTTTATAATATACAACATTGAGAAACCAAACAAAAATCATATTCCTGGATAATATTAAATAGGAAAAGTGCCTGCAAATAATAAAAAAATGACTGTTTCATTCTCACAAAAGGAGAATTATAATGTATGAACATTACTGCTATAAAAGTTTTTTATTAATTTAAAATTAAAAATTTAATGATCTGGGGCCACTACCCATTTCACATGTCTTGGGTCATATATTTTAATAATGTGTTATAAAAATAGAAGTTTGAAATAAGACATATATGCAAATAGAATATATCTAAAATGTATATATGAAATTAAATTACAATATGAATTATGAATATCTTATTCTTTTGAAAGAAATGGAATGGAATGTGTGAGGTTCATTTGACTTCTGGGCTGCTGAATGGTTGCAATGTGAGCAAGTTAAGATAAAAGAAGCACTGATAAAACAAAACATAAAAATATATATAAATATTATGCATTTTAGTGGATAAGAAAAGGAGCTAATATAAATAATTGATTAATATAAATTCAAATATGGAATGTAAATATTTAATATAGAGTTTAAATAAAATAGTTAAATTCGAATATATTCAATAATATTAACCACCCATCTGTGATGATGATGATGATATATAACTTTACATTGAAGGTTAAACTAAATATAATTATTCCAAAAGTATTTTTCATTTATTCTGCTAGATTGAATTTAAAATTAAATTTTAAAGCACTAATGTTTTTAAATAGAAAGTTTACTTCTGGATAACTTATTAACACTGGTACTCATTATTTATAAAATATTACCATTATCCCATACATATGCATGATTTCTCAGCATTCATGTTAATAAAAAAATAAGCTAACAATTTATTTACAATAGATAAATAAAATATAAAATGATTAATTATACATTTGCAGCTATTACCAGATAAATGAAATAAATATAATACAAAATATTAAAAATAATAATTAATAAAATGTAAGATTTTACCAACTGTTTCTGCAGATGTCATACTTTTACCATATATATATGATTTCATATTATTATTATTTTCGGTATATTCCATGTGGTAAAATAGCTAAATAGCTGACGTTCTCTTTTTCAAATCATAGGAATGCTTGTGAGATTTAAAATCGTTTTTATCTCTTTGTTTCTCCTCATACTTAAATTCTATTGGTTGAGAAGTTTTAAATTTTATTTGTCTTCCAATAGCTTCTTCCAAATGTTGTTAATCTTTAATTCACATCTTTCATTTATTCTCTTGGGCCTTTTATAAATCTCTATAGTTTCTCTTGGCAATCTATGGTCATATTGTTCAATTTTTGCCAGAATATTTGTTTTATCAAAATTGATATCATGATTAGTTAATTTTATATGAGAATAAATAGCTGATGAATTGGATTTTTCTCTGACTACCAAAATGTGTTCTTCCTTTCTAATATTTATTCTACGATTAGTCTATCCAATATATGTATGTGAACAGACCCTACATGGAATTTCATATACACTATGACACTCCAAAGAAATTTTGTCTTTACTAAGAAGTGGAAATATTTCATTAATTTTTTTAAAACTAGTGTAAACTGTGTGAATATTATTATTGTTTAAAATGTTACCAGTTTGATCAGTTTTATATATGGCAAAATTGTCTTAATTTCTGATGTATCAAAATCTTTTTTCTTTTTATATGTATAAGCCCTATTAAAAATGCTGTAATTAAAACCATTATCTAGAAGCATTTTTTAAATAGCAGAAATATCCTGGAGAAAATGGCTATCATCAGAAAGTCTCTTAAATATATCCAACAATGTCTTTGCCACTAAAAATAGTTGTGCAGGATGGTGATGAAAAGAAAAATGTAGATATCTCCCAGTGTGTATTGGTTTTTTATATATACTGTGAGATAAAGAACCATCTTCATTTCTTTCAATTAAAACATCTAAAAAAGGTAATTGGTCATTATTTTCTATTTCTATAGTAAATCTGATATTGTTGTGTAAAGAGTTTAAAAAGTAAAAAAGTCATCAAGAGCATGCTTACCATGAGGCCAAATAACAAAGGTATCATCAACATATTTCAGCCATATAGATGGTTTTTTAACTGCTGAAGTCAAAATTTTATTTTCCAAATCCTCCATAAAAATAGAAGCTAATGCTGGAAAAATTGGTGAACCCATAGCTAGACCTGATGTTTCTTTATACATCTGCCCATCAAAAACAAAAAAATGTATTTCACTTTTTAGAGATTTGATTGGCTCTAAATTTTTAATAAGATAGTGGGGCTTTTTCATTTTTAATTTGTATATCCAATATAAAATTTACTTTTAGTGTATTTATCTAATTATTGTTGCATTTTATCATTTTGATAAATAGGGTTTTCTCAAAATAGCAAGCTATCAATAAATAGAAGAGATATCATAATTTCACTGTTTAGAGATTCGATTGGCCTTAAATTAATAAAGGTATGAGAAAATTTTCAACTCTAGCATTACAAAAAAATTCAACCATAGGACATTAACATGCGCAATGAACCATGAACAGTAGAAGAATTATCTAAGTTTTAATATTATTCAGCTACCCACAGTTCACAAATAATCAAATACAATATTAATATATGAAACCTTGTTTTATTTTAGTTGTAGAAACTGAAAAATTCAACATATATTCAAATTGCACATTGCTTTCTCTAAACCTTACAAGTGGATAAGTAGACTACATCAAAAATAGGTTTCAGCAGAATTTGTGAGATATATACTTGTCTAAAAAATCACAAAATATTGTCATGTCACACACACATGATTAAATTCTAATACATCACTAGAAGTTGAATAAATCTAAACAAATTTAGAATAAAATAACTTTCAACCTCTGCAGAAATTAATAGCATTACTCTGATCATATGTTTCACATCTATTTACTCTATATGTATTTTTAATCAATATTATCAATAATTTAGGTCATTCTAGTTTTCTAGAAAGATAGTAATTTTTTACTTTGTGTAAATTTGCTTTTTTAATAGTCATTTTTGATACTGATATTTATTTTAAATTTTATCATATTATAATTTATTTTCTCAAACTATTTGTTCTTTTAAATAAATTCAGAGTCATCAGAAAATAGGCCAGCTTTTATTTTTTAAAATCAAGTTTCACATTGACCCACATAATTTTGCAGCAGTCATAGTGCTTTCACTGAGTGGATTTGACATATTTTTGTTATTCTTATCATTTTATGGGTCTATTCCTTTTACTTTATATTTTAGCACTAGTTCTTGGATGTGATAAACTGTCTGATAATCTTTCTGGAGTATCTAGTGCTCTTGGGCTTGGATAACTTCTAGATACACATACTATCTCTGTTACCAGTGCTTCTTCTCACTTCTCTTTGTTAATAAAATTTTAATCATTTTTTATCATTTATTCAAGTAGAATCAGTAGATATTTCTCATTCATCATTTTATTTGACTGTCTGGCATAAAAAACATACTTTCATCATTGCCTATATTTTTTTGATTCAGGAAGCAAATATTGATAGCATTTAAAAATTTAGTTCTCATTCTGTGGTTTTTGTGTCTGTGCTGAATATCATTTTCTCAACTTTAAAAGATAAATTATATTGAATAATCATGATAATTTAAATTTTGTCATGCCACATGTAGAAAATGTTCCTAAATTTTGATGCTTGCCTTTAAAAGAATTGAATATAACTTTTACCACTTCTTAAAATCTTATTTCTTATAATAACTTCTTTCATATACACTTTAATGCAATTTTTTTTTAAAAATAAAACTTCTTTATTTTCCTGACAGTTTATAGTAATATAATGAATTGGAATTCTAATACAGATAGTAAATATAAAATAAATAGTACTAGTTCAAGAATATGTAGGGCTATTAATTATTGTTCAAGTGAAGATGAGTATAAAAAAAGAAGTAGAATTAACAGTCAAGGAATTTAAAGAAAATGAATATCCAGAGAAAGTAATAGTGAAGAATATAAAATTAACAGAAGAAAAATATAAAGAAGTTAACAGAGAAGAAGAGAAAAATAAATATAGGAAGAATAGTATAAAGAAGGAGAATATAGGTGTTAAAACATATAATAAGACTAATAATATAGTTATGGTTTAAATTATTAAAAAATTAATAAAAAAAATATAATAATGTAATTAAATATAAGGTAGTAAATAAAAGAAAAAATGTAATGAATCTATTAGATAAGAAATGTATTAAAAGAATAGGAAAATGTATAAATGGGGTATATCAGATAGATTGTAGATCTTGTAGGAATAATAAGTTAAGGACTAAATATGTAGGTGAGATGAAAAATTCAATTTTTACAAGGTTAATTCAACATAGATATGAAAAAAAGTCACCAGTTTATTTGCATACTATAGAACAGGGCATACATTTGGGAAAGATAGTATAAAAATGTTAGGATATACTAATAAAAGGAGATCAGAAAATAAAAAGAAGCAATATTGATTAAGAAAATAAAATCTAATTTGAATAGGAATGGGGCCTAAAATCTTGTTTTTGTAGGGTTATTAGTAATAAAAGATTCTATATATGTGTGCATATATAAAATATAAGGTAGTAAATAAAAGAAGAAAAAATATAATGAATATATTAGGTATATCAGATAAATTATAGATCTTGTAGGAATAATAATATAAGGACTAAATATTTCGGTGAGATGAAAAATTCAATTGTTACAAGATTAATTCAGCATTGATATGAAAAAAAGTCACCAGTTTATTTGTTTACTATGGAAACAGGGCGTATATTTGGGAAAGATAGTATAAAAATGATAGGATTTACTAATAAAAGAAGAGAAAGAAAAATAAATGGTATTTTATAAAAAATAGCATCAAGTGAAATATATGGTGTACATATATATATATAGATGTGTGTGCGTGTAGCTGCAGAAAGGAGTTTGCTATTAACTGAAAGGAGACACTTTGATTCCTCTTGGAGGCCTTAAAGGAACTGAGCAGAGCAAATTCCTAATATCCACTCCATATGTTCTTGTCATTGCAGCTGTTATTACAATGTCATTATTCATATACTATATGAACATGGATGGGCTGCTCACAAACATGCATTGGCCAGTGTGGTGAGGTTGTTGGCTTTTTACTTCTGGGTTTAAGATCATAAAAACACCATGATCTTTTTTCTCAGTTGCCTGATAAGGCAGAATGAATGTGTGTGTAAATGATAAATATTTTCTAATAATTATATAATTATGACAGACAAAAATAAATTACGGCCCTTACTCCCAGGAGGCTTTAAAGTCACCAACCAAGGCAGCAGTTGGAGGCTAAAAATGGAGGGTGCTAAGAATCCCCTGATTGTGGACCCAGGCTGCCATTTGTTGACAACTTTTTATTTAGGTACTTACAACTGCAGATCACTTTCAAGTAAAGGAAGATTGCAAGAATTAGAACAAGAAATGTCTTATATTAAGTGGGATATTATTGGACTTTGTGAAGTTAGAAGAAAAGGTGAAGAGACAATTGATTTAAAAAGTGGACATGTACTCTATTATAAAGGCACAAATATTGAAAATACAAGGGTAATAGGATTCATTATAAATAAAAAGTGGAAGAACAACATTGTTGAGATTGATGGTGTATTGGACAGAGTGGCAAGATTAGTTATACAACTTAATAGAAGATACCAAATGCAGAGAATTCAGGTTTATGCTCCAACAAGTTCTCATAGTGATGAAGTAGTAGAAGATTTTTATATGGATGTACAAAAGTCTTGATCAGAGTAAACAGCATTTTAAAATTGTTATGGGAGACTTTACTGCTAGAATTGGTAAACAAATGAAAGATGAAAGTGCTGTAGGTAATTTTGGTTATGGTAATAGAAATGAAAGAGGACATAGACGTGTGGAGTTTGCAGAAAAAAATTTTATATTATGAATTCTTTTTTTGAGAAAAATGTTAAAAGGAAATGGACATTGAAGCAACCAAATGAAGGTACAGCAGAATTGGATTATATTTTGACTAACAGAAAATACATATTTCAAGATTGTAATGTTCTTAATAAATTTAACACAGGAAGTGATCATCGATTAGTAAGATGTAAGATATGTGTTAATGCAAAGCTAGAGAGACAAAAATTATTACAAAAAACAATATTTACAGTTGATATTTCTAATCTTCAATGGCATTCTATTGAATTTAAATTAGAACTTACAAATCAGTTTCAAGAATTAATAGATTTTGAACATGATTCAGATTTAAATGAAAATAACTGATACACTTTTGAAACTGCAAAAATTTCTACTGAGACTAGAGAAGTCATGAAGAAAAGAAGGAATATGAAAATATATAAAAATGATACATTAAAAAGGATTGAATATTTTGAATTTTGTAAAATGGTTTAGAAAAGAGTTGAAAATGATATAAGAAAGTGTAACTGTGAACTAGCAAGGAAAGCTGTAGAAGAAAATATAAGTCTCAAGAATGTATAACAACATTTTGGTATTGATAAAAAAATTATACCTGCAATAAGAAAAAAAGATGGAATTATTACTAAAAAGAGAGAAGACATCATGAAATGGGTAGAAGACTTTTATCAAGAATTATATTGTAATAAAGAACAAGTACCGCCTATTATCTATTACACCTTCTGAATTGCCCAGAATTTTAAATGAAGAAGTGAGACATGCAATTAAATGTATGAAGACAGGAAAGGCTCCAGGTAAAGATAGAAGTATAATTGATATATTAAAAGAAGCAGGTGAAAAGATAGAATTTTTTTTAGCAAAGTTACATACCAAATGTTTAAATGATAAAGATTTATCAGATGATTGAAAGAATGCAGTATTAATATTAATATTTAAAAAAGGTCATAAAAAAGATATTAGAAGTTACAGACCCATCAGTTTTTTATCAGTTTTATACAAAATTTTTACTAACATAATTACAACTCGTCTACAGAAAACATTGGATTTCCACCAATCAAGAGAACAATCTGGATTTAAAAGTGGTTGTAGTACAGTAGATCATATCCAGATATTGAAAGAAGTTATAGAAAGGACAAATGAATATGAGTTGCCATTATGCTTTGGATTTGTAGATTATGAAAAGGCATTTGATTCTATAAACATTTCTTCAGTGATTAAAGCATTGGATCATCAAGGTATAGATCCAGGGTATTGTCATATTTTAAAGAATATTTATAAAAATGCAACGGCAACAACTAGATTATATAATGCTACTGGAAAAGTCAACATTAAAAAAAGTGTAAGACAGGGTGACTCTGTATCTCCAAAACTTTTTACAGCAGTGCTGCAAGAAGTCTTTTGTGAATTGAAATGGGAAGCTAAAGGAGTGAAAGTAAATGGAGATTATTTATGTCATTTAGATTTTGCAAATGATGTAGTTGTTTTTGCAAATAATGCTTTAGAGCTGCAGGAAATGTTACAGAAGTTATCAGATGAAAGTAGGACTAAACATAAATGTTAAAAAGACTAAAGTCATATTTAATGGATTTTCTCAAAGTATAAAAATTAAGATTGATTATGATGAGTTAGAAGAAATTAACATTTACAAATATCTTGGTCAGATTATTAATACACATGGAGACATAATTGATGAAATTAATCATAGAATTAAACTTAGTTGGAGTGCTTTTGGTAGAAATAACTTGATACTAAAAGGAAATATGCCTGTGTTTGAAAAGGAAAGTTTTTAATAAATGTGTTTTACGAGTTCTTACCTATGGATCTGAGAGTTGGACACTTAATAGAAAAGCAATACAGAGACTTCAGACGACTCAAAAAGTATGGAGAGATGCATGTTGGGGGTAACAAGAAGAGATCGAAAATGCAATATATGGGTACTGACCTCATTAAAAAAAATTAAGACTGAAGTGGAGTTGGGCTGGAAATATTGCTAGAAGAGATGATAATAGATGGACAACTGAAATCTTAAACTGGATTATAAGAGATTATAAAAAGACCCAGAAAAAGACCACATGAGATGGATGGATGAAATAAGAAAGTGTGCGAGGTGATGTAGAGAAGAAATTAAAGATCGGAGGAGATGGATTGAACTTGGAGAGACCTTCATCCTGCAGTGGATTGATAATGGTTAATGATATATATATATATATTGTATATATATCATTAACCATTATCAATATATGGGCACAATATATATATATTCAAAGCAATACAATAATTAATACAGTAAAATATATTTTAAAAACAAATATATACCACAATTTAATAGAAGTACTTTCAACTATCTATGTAGTCGTTATCAGCTAGATTCAAATTGTATTATAAAAAACTGTTACAAATGTAAACAAAAAGTAATATGTAATACACATGATCAAAAAATACTGATGGTGATATGTCATCATTTCTAACATTCTCTTGTCTTGATTTTTGTATTCGTTTATATAACAACAAATGCTCCTTTGATCTTTTCTCCAATGTACATCGAGATTCACCAATATATGCCTTTCCACAAACACATAGCCATTTATATATTGCACAACTTTGATTTAAAATACTACATCTATTTTTTGAATTATTTATTAATCTATTTAAATTAGGAGTAGTATAAAATGTGACTCGACATATATTTTTATATATCTGTTTTATTCATTACAAATAAATGGTATTGATATCCAAGTATATTTTATTTTATCAATATCTATAGCACTTAAAATATTACTATTATTATTATTAATCTTATTAACAAAATTATAAATTAATTTATGATCATATCCAATATTTAACAAATCCATAGTAAATATATTTATATTACTTATTTTATCAGAATTATATTTGCATAACTTATTATTCCTAAATGAAAATGATTTTAAAACGAATAATTTATGTACTATTGACACATTTGAATACCACGGAATATATCCTCTTTTTTCAATAACTTTTATTACCATACAATAGTCTAATATATTTTTATTACGAGTAACTTTAATATTTAAATATTTAATTGACATTTTTTCTTCAAAAGATTTACTCCATTTTAAACCTTCTAAACTATTTAGTTCATTAAATAACAAATTTATAATATCTAAACTTCCACAAACAAAAACATCATCAACATACCTGTAATAAATTTTAATACCTTGGTAATATATATTATTATTAAGATTTATATCTTCATATCTTGATACAACAAAACTACATATTTGTGAAACTATAGGAAGACCCATAGGCCACCTGTGGCCAATGGGTCTTCCTGTAATTTTACAAATATGTAGTTTTATTGTGTTTTTGTTTGTGGCAGTTTAGATATTATAAATTTGTTATTTAATGAATTAAATCGTGTAGAAGGTTTAAAATGGAGTAAATCTTTTGAAGAAAAAATGTCAATTAAATATTTAAATATTAAAGTTACTCGTAATAAAAATATATTAGACTATTGTATGGTAATAAAAGATATTGAAAAAAGAGGATATATTCCTTGGTATTCAAATGTGCCAATAGTACATAAATTATCCGGTTTAAAATCATTTTTATTTAGGAATAATAAGTTATGTAAATATAATTCTGATAAAATAAGTAACATAAATGAATTTACTATGGATTTGTTAAATATTGGATATGATCATAAATTAATTTATAATATTGTTAGTAAGATTAATAATAATAGTAATATGTTAAGTGCTATAGATATTGATAAAATAAAATATACTTGGATATCAATACCATTTATTTGTAATGAACAAGTAAAATTTATAAAACAGATATATAAAAATATATGTCGAGTCACATTTTATACTACTCCTAATTTAAATAGATTAATAAATAATTCAAAAAATAGATATAGTATTTTAAATCAAAGTTGTGTAATATATAAATGGCTTTGTGTTTGTGGAAAGGCTTATATTGGTGAATCTCGATGCACATTGGAGAAAAGATCAAATGAGCATTTGTTGTTATATAAACGAGTACAAAAATCAAGACAAGAGAATGTTAGAAATGATGACATATCACCATCAGTATTTTTTGATCATAATGTAACATGTAATTATAGTTTTGATTTTAATAAAGTTAAGATTTTGTGTATTGAAAGAAATAATAATAAACGCAAAATTAAAGAATCTATGTTAATAAAAAGTGAAAAGCATCATTTGATAAATAAACAGGCTGCCAATATAAAAATTAATGAATTGTAGGAAAATTGATGTATGACATATTATTTTTTGTTTACATTTGTAACGGTTTTTTGTAATACAATTTGAATCTAGTTGATAACGACTACATAGAGAGTTGAAAGTACTTCTATTAAATTGTGGTATATTTATTTTTAAAATATGTTTTACTGTATTAATTATTGTATTGTTTTGAATAATTATATATATATTTTATTATAATTGGAATATACATTGATTAATAATTTATATATATATTGATTTGTATATTATATATATATATATGGAGATATATAGAATATAGAAATAAAAATGTTTAAAAATAGTATTAGCTTATAGAATTATTATTGTTAATAATAAATGTAAAAAGTTTTAATATGTGGATATAGGCAAAGATATGTAAATATTTTTTATACATATTAAGGTTTGTAGGATTTAATTTTTCAAATAATATTATAACTTTTAGAAAATTGATGACAGAGGGACTTGTATTAAAGAAGTCCATATTTAAAAAGGTAGAAAATTTTGAAAAAATCAGTTATTTTTAAAAAGCAGAGGAAGTTTGAGAAAGGTACCTTAAAATGAGTAGAGAATTATTGAAGAGAATAAAAATATAAATTATTAATGAAGAATAAAACTAAAACTAATAAAAAGATAAAAGTTTATAAAATTAAAATTATAGATATTAAAATAAAATGTAAAAGATGATAATATTCATTAGATAATAATTAAAAAAGATAGATAGCAAGAAATGATGAAAGGTAAAAATTATAAAGTAAAATAATATTAATAAAGAAATAATAAAAGGGTAATATTTTAAAAAATTTTTTAAAAATTAAAAAGTCTTTAAAATGTAATTTTTTTAAAAAACATGCAAAATATAATGAATATATTGTAACATTTTCCATCTGACTAGGTCTCTGTTACACATATAATGTGTGAGTTGATCAAGTTATGCCAAAAAGAAGAAAATTGTATTTCTATTTCTAAAAAAAAACATAACAATATTTCCTGATCAACTCTGCCTAGTAATTGTTAATTTGCGCTATTGATGAAATCAGCTTTTAATTTATTTGATCAGAGTGCCAGGATTCATATACGAATCCTCTGAAATCTGTTGCCAGCATGTCTCGCAAGTTGTAAATTAAAAGAAAAAATGCTTTTAAAAGACAGTATTATATTTTACTGTAACTAAAATTATTTCCTAAATATTATTATTCCTGGAACTTATTAAACATATTGGCAAAGGTAAATTATATTCTTAACTCTCACTAAACTAATATAAATAAATTTCATAATAAATACTAATAATTATTATTAATAATGCACAATGAAAAAGGTTGATGAAAGTAAAATCTCTTTTATTCTAACAAACTGAAAATATTTAAAGATAAAGTATGAATTAAATAAACTGGAAAAAACACACACTAATCCAGACATGAATCCATTAATAAATAAAAATAATAGTTAAACAAGTAATTAAAAACTTCTGGTGTAAACAAAAGTCTCTTGTACAGTAAAATCAAAGTCTATATCAGGATCCTATTATAAGCTTATTTTTTTAGAATGATTTGTCGACAATTTAGTCACAATCAGGAATAATAAAGAGGCATAGCTTACTGGTAAGTTTAGTGAGAAGGTTGTAGATTACTATGCATAGTTTTTTGGGTTAGAATGAGCTCAGCCATTAGTTACAAGTTGATCTTGTCGTCTATTTTCCTAGTCAGTCATGAATGCTTTTCTGGTGTCCATCCTCAGGCACGATGTCCGCAGAAGCTCTGGTTCACTCCGACATGCCAAATTATTTGAGCACTCTGACATGCCAAATTATTTGAGCGTAGAGTGATCCTGGATAAGTTGTTAGCCAGGACCAACTATAGAGAAACAGATGAAACAAGACATTAATCAAACTGGCCCCTTTCTTTTTATACTCGAGGCCCAGTTTTTAGACTTCTGCGCATCCTTTTGTTTATCAAAAATATACGCTGATAATCTCATACATTCTGTATAATTTTTAATGTACTATGTTCTCTTTTTTAACATAATTCTGCCATCTTTAATTAGCTAAAATATTTTTCTTTTAGCTTATCTTTTTACTTTTGGAATTCTTTTGTTCTCTCCAATTCTACTTTCATTTTTAATTATATAAAAAAAATAGGAATGACAATTTTAACCTTCACTGCACGTTTTTAAAAAAGAAATTATAATTAAAAAAAATCTAAATTTACTTTTTTTAGCTTTTACCAAATGCCAATATATTTGTAGCATATATAAATAAATGGTACAATATTAGGTATATCAGATAGATTGTAGATCTTGTAGGAATAATAATATAAGGACTAAATATGTAGATGAGATGAAGAATTCAATTTTTACAAGGTTAATTCAACATAGATATGAAAAAAGGCACCAGTTTATTTGCGTGCTATGGAAACAAGGCATATATTTGGCAAAGATAGTATATAAATGATAGGATCTACTAATAAAAGAAGAGATAGGAAAATAAATAGTATTTTGTAAAAAATACGATCAAGTGAAATATATATATATATATATGGGGATATATAGAATATAAAAATAAAAATGTTTAAAAATAGTATTAGCTTATAGGATTATTATTATTAATAATAAAATAAGTATGTAAATAGTTTTAATATGTGGATATAGGCAAAAATTTGTAAATATTTTTTATACATATTAAGATTTGTATGATTTAATTTTTCAAATAGAATTATAAGTTTTAGAAAATTGATAACAGAGGGACTTGTATTAAAGAAGTCCATATTTAAAAACATAAAATTTTTTGAAAAAATCAGTTATTTTTAAAAAGCAGAGGAAGTTTAAAAAAGGTACCTTAAAATAAGTAGAGAATTATTGAAGAGAATAAAAATATAAATTATTAATAAAGAATGAGACTAGAACTAATAAAAGGATAAAAGTTTATAAAATTAAAATTATAGATATTAAAATAAAATGTAAAACATATTATATATTAGATAATAATTAAAAAAGATAGATAGCAAGAAATGATGAAAGGTAAAAATTATAAAGTAAAATAATATTAATAAAGAATTAATAAAAGAGTAAAATTTTAAAAAATTTCTTAAAGATTAAAAATAAAAAAAGTTTTAAAATGTAATATTTAAAAAAAGTGTGCATTAGATATATTTTTGTATATATGTATTTATATGTAAGTTATATATATATGGATATGTATTTATATATGTGTATATACAGATTTGTATATATGTATATGGGGATTTGTGTATCTATATATGTATGTTTAAAGAATATATATATATATGTTTGGATTTTTTACATATATGTCTATGGGTGATGTGGATCTATATATATATATGTAGGGGATATATGTGTATATATTTTGATATACATATATATATATATGAAGTAATGGTTATGTATTTATATCATTCAAATATTGTAGCTCTGATGAAGACTGCTGGACAGTCGAAACTGTCAGGAAAAAAAAAATTTTTTTTGCATTAAAGTATATATAAAAAAAGTTATTATAAGCAATATATATATGAATATATAAAGATATGCAAAAAATATAAAAGAGAAGAATAAGAGTATATACTACGTTAAGTCTTTCTTGGATAATTTGTTAACTGATTCTTTTTTGACAATCTTCTGACCACAAGTTATTCAAAATTTGCTCTGTGTATTCAAAATAAGGGGTTGGTTTTTTATTAATGAATTTCATCATACTTTAGCATAGCTTGAAGAATGTTATAGGAAATAACCATGTGTTTTCTTTCTGTTGCCTTGTTTAATTGAAAATAATTCTTCAAACTATTATGGTTTTCCATGATAGTTTTACTTGTTTTACACTAAGCACTTGAATTTAAAGAATTGATTAATACAACTAAAAGCCTCATAATTTCTATTCTGTCTGGTGATTGTAATATTTTCATACATTGTTTTTGGTTTTGTCAGTCTCATTTAATCACTTTTGTTATCTTTTTTAGATTCTTTTCTCCATTCTGCAAACAAGTTTCCTGTATTTTCTTTCATTTTAGCACAATCCATTTTTACATTATTAATTACGATAACTATTTTTTCCGAATTTTTTCAATCTCTTTTGAGTCTGTTGGAGTTTTGCTTTGAGTAGTAATTTTTTAATATGATTATCATCTCTCTTCATTTCTCTCAATTCCAACTTTTCCATATTTTCTACTATACATTGCACATGTTTTTCCCTTTATTTTTGCTGGAATTTGATTTTTGTATATATGGTTTTCTTTTTATACACTCTATTTTTTGTTGTACTTGCTCTCATATTTCACATGCTATTTCCAACATTGTGCTCCTTATTTTATTGTACTACTTTATTTTTTGATGCATTTCATTAAATTTACTATCTCTTTTTTGCTTTTCTTTAAATTTTTATTGCATTTATTCATTATTTGAACATAATTTTTCATTTCTTTTTGCAGCATTTCTTGATTTTCTTGCTGTATTTTTTCATTTCTATGTTGCATTTCTTTCAATTTCCAATCTCTTATGTTGCATTTTTTCATAAATTCATATACCATTTTAATAATAAATGTGCATTGTCTGAATGGATTGCTGCCCTTTCAGCTCTGGATCCATTAAATGTACTGATTTTACATTGCTTATTGATCCACATTTAATTCTATTTCTATATTATTGTTATTGAACATACTCTTGTTGACTGTTTTATTACTGTTTTACTTATCCTCATTTTTCAGATTTGTAATAATCTTAAATATTTTTATTAATCTTTTATTAAATAAACAGACCAGTCTCAATTCTTCCCATGCAATTTTTTCTAGTCATCATCATCATCATCAACCATTATCAATCCACTGCAGGATCGTTTCTCCAAGTTCAATCTATCTTCTCCAATCTTTAGCTTCTTTTCTCCACATCACCCCTGCACACTTTTTTATTTCATCCATCCTTCTCACATGTGGTCTCTTTCTGGGTCTTTTACAATCTCCTGGAATCCAGTTTAAGATTTCAATTGTCCATCTATTATCAACTCTTCTAGCAATATGTCCAGCCCAACTCCACTTCAGTCTTTTAATTTTTTCAATGAAGTCAGTAACACCTGTTTGTTCACTTACCCATATAGTGCATTTTCAATCCATTCTTGTTACTCCCAACATGCATCTTTCCATACTTCTTTGAGCAGTCTGAAGTCTCTGTATTGCTCTTCTATTAAATGTCCAAGTCTCAGATCCAACTAGTAAAACACATTTATTAAAAACCTTCCTTTTCAAACACATAGGTATATTTCCTTTTAGTATCAAGTTATTTCTACCAAAAGCACTCAAACCAAGTTTAATTCTATGATTAATTTCATCCATTATGTTTCCATCTATATTAATAATCTGACCCAGGTATTTGTAACTGTTAACTTCTTCTAACTCATCACAATCAATCTTTATTTTAATATTTTGGAAAAATTCATTAAACATTACTTTAGTCTTTTTAACATTTATCTTTAGTCCTACTTTTCTACTTTCATATGATAACTCCTGCAACATTTCCTGAAGCTCTAAAGCATTATTTGCAAAAACAACTACATCATTGCAAAATCTAAATGATTTAAATAATCTCCATTTTTTCTCACTCTTTTAGCTTCCCATTTTAATTTACAAAATACTTCTTGCAGCACTGCTGTAAAAAGTTTTGGAGATATGGAATCACCCTATCTTACACCCTTCTCAATGTTCACTTTTCTAGTATCATTATGTAATCTAATTGTTGCTGTTGCATTTCTATAAATATTCTTTAAAATTTGGCAATATTCTGGATCTATACCTTGATGATCGAATGCTTTAATCACTGAAGAAATGTTTATAGAATCAAATGCCTTTTCACAATCTACAAATCCTAAGCATAATGGCAACTCATATTCATTTGTCTTTTCTATAACTTCTCTCAATACCTGGATATTATCTACTGTACTAAAACCACATTTAAATCCAGTTTGTTCTCTTGGTTGGTGGAAATCCAATGTTCTCTGTAGACGAGTTGTAATTATCTTTATAAAAATTTTGTATAAAACTGATAAAAGGCTGATAGGCCTGTAATTTTCAATATCTTCTTCATCACTCTTTTTAAATATTAATATTAATACTGCATTTGTCCAATCATCTGGTACTTCTTTTCCATTTAGACATTTGGTAATAACTTTGCTAAAAAAAATTCTATCTCTTCACCTGCTTCTTTTAATATATCAATTATAATTCCATCATTACCTGGAACCTTTCCTTTCTTCATACATTTAATTGCATATCTCACTTCTTCATTTAAAATTCTGGGCAATTCAGATGTAGTAGATAATAGGTGGTACTTGTTCTTTATTACAATATAATTCTTGATAAAAGTCTTCTACCCATTTCATGATGTCATCTCTCTTTTTAGTAATAATTCCATCTTTTTTTCTTATTGCAGGTATAATTTTTTTATCACTACCAAAATGTTGTTATACATTCTTGAGACTTATATTTTCTTCTACAGCTTTCCTTGCTAGTTCACAGTTATACTTTCTTATATCGTTTTCAACTCTTTTCTGCACTATTTTACAAAATTTGAGATATTCAATCCTTTTTAATGCATCATTTTTGTATATCTTTATATTCCTTCATTTCTTCATAAATTCTCTAGTCTTAGTAGAAATTTTATTGATCAACTGCTGCTTTTTTCTATCAGCTATCTTTGTTGCAGTTTTTAAAAGTGTATCAATTATTATCATATTAATTTCATTCAAATCTAAATCATGTTCAAAATCTACTAATACTTGAAACCAATTTAGAAGTTCTAATTTAAATTCATTAGAATGTTTCTGAAGATTAGGAATATCAACTGTAAATATTGTTTTTCTTAATCATTTTTGTTAAATTTATTAAGAACATTACAATCTGGAAATATGTATTTTCTGTTAGTCAAAATATAATCCAATTCTGTTGTACCTTCATTTGGATGCTTCCATGTCCTTTTCCTTTTAATATTTTTATCAAAAAAAAAAAGAATTCATAATATAAAGTTTTTCTTTTTCTGCAAACTCCACAAGTCTATGACCTCTCTCATTTCTATTACCATAACTAATATTACCGACAGCATCTTCATCTTTCATTTGTTTACCATTTTCAGCCTAAAAGTTTTCCATAATAATTTTAAAATGTTGTTTTAAAATTGTTGTTGTTTTTAAAATTGTTATTTTTTCTAGTATACTGTGATATACCTGCATTAATAAATATTATTTTATCTAAATATACTGCATACCACCTACATATATTGCATGCCACATAATATTGTTTTTCACTATATGCTCAATTTATAAATACTTTAGTATTTGGTAGAATGTAACTGTACAGAAGTAAAGTTAAGCAAAAGTGATGGGATGTCCAGATATTTATTGCCTTTCGAAATATAACATATGGAAAGGGAAACAAAGATAAATATAAATAACAATATAAGTTTGAATATAAAATGTAAATATTCAATATAGAATTCAAATAAAATAGTTCAACTCAAATATATTCAATAATATTAACCAATCATCTGTGATGAAGATGATGATATATAATCTAACATTGATGGTAAAACTAAATATAATTATTACAAACGTATTTTTAAATCATTTTCTAAATTCAATTTAAGGTTTCTTAAGATGCCAAACTTTTAATATAAAAACACCAATTTATCCTTAAATTATGACTGTTACTCATGCACGTTCTCCAGTGGATTACATGATTTTTCAGGATTCATAGATTTATTACCATATGTTTGGAATGAGTTCAAAAAATAAACAAGTTAAATTATTTTAAAACAAAATAAGCAAATAATTTGTTTACATCAATATAATTTAAAATCATTACTCATATATTTGCAACTTCTACAAGATAAATGTAATAAATACAAAATACCGAAAATAATGAATAAAAAATAATACATTATAAATATTAAAACTTAAGTTCTCATGATAACTGTAGTGACAAGATCTTGTCAACTGTCTTAAATTTGTAAAGTTTTAAACCATGATTTTCTGCAGATATCATACTTTTACAATATATACAAATAAATCTTTAATATTAATATAAGTATAATTTTTTATATATACTTGGAGTTTAAATGTAATTATGGGGGATTTGAACATGGACTTTAAAATTCCCTTCAGTTATCCATTCTATTTCATACAACTGATACACAAGCCTACATATGTGTGAAAAAAAAAAATCTACAATATGCTGAAACAGAACTCTTCAGTTGGTCCAGATCGTTATCTCCCACGCAGATATATAATCAATGTTTGGTTTATATATAAGATAGTGAATCTTCAAACTTTTATGGATAGGCTTTATTTAACTTCACCCTCTAACTTCCATACCATTGAAAATCAGATGATGCAACACCCAAATCCCTTATTGATGTTAATATTACAGATTCAGTCTGTATTCTGCCCATTCCTTTTCTGTGTACTTAAATGGACAAAATCTTATATAAGAAGGGGCAGGAGGGAATAAAAAAAAAAGGAAGGAAAAAAATAAGCTGGGAAAAAAAGGGGGTTTTCTCTCCCATCTTTTAAATTGAAAGGTTGGAGGGGAGGGGGGGGGGGGGGAATTTCCCCAAAATATTCTCTCAAAAATATATATATATATATATATATATATATATATATATATATATATATGCACAGGAAATGATGACCTGGGCCAACTGATGGAGTGCTGGTTCAGCACAAAATACATATACTAAAGCTCATTTATTTTTTCACATGTGTGTGGCCATGTATATTGATTGCATGAGATAGAGTGAATAACTGAAGGGATCTTGAAAGTCTGTATTTAAATCTTTATAATTCCAAACAAGACTTTAGTAATCTATTTTTGATGTTAGTCCTCTTCGAGTGTTGATGATGATAAAGTGTATATAATAATTCTTGGTAGAATTTTATAAGCAGACACTACTTTTTTCCTTACATGTTTTTTTTTTTATTAAAGTAGGCAATATCATTGTATTTTCAACAAACTTCAGTGTTTTTATGTATCTGTCCGATAGTTCAGATCTTTTGACTGGTGTGAATTTTTTTTGTCATGCATAATAAATAGGCCTTAGCTAGTTACTGACATCATAATTGCTAATGGACGTATTGAAAAATACTTTAAACCATCATTCTGAGAAAAATGATTTTAACCAGCAGTTTCTTTTATTTTCATGCAATCAATCCTTGTTGCTTTAACTTGATGTAAGGTTTAAAGCAGACTAGACAAGGGGTAGGCAACCCTTTTAGATATTGAGAATCACTAACAATTTTTAAAGGTATGAATTAATACGAGCATTGAGTATGATTTATATATATATTAATAATTTTAATTTTAACACAAAAATGCGCCGTAGTCAAATTTGATGCCTAGTCAATTGTACAGAATTCCGTATTCTTATTTTGTTACTTTTTCTATGCCGCTGACTGTGTAGAAGTTAATTAAACGCCTTTAAGGTAGATATTTTGCAAGTCATAGTAGTATTTTCTAACAAATGAATTAGCAATATAATGTTCTTGTTCTATTTTACATATAATAATACGTAATATATATATATATGCTTTGCGCACAGTTAATGAAGCTGATAACAGTAAATAAAATAAATATTATAATTATTAAAGCTGACCACTTTCGGGAGGAATTCCCCTGAAAGCGCTCAGCTTTAATAATTGTATAATATTATTTTTTTTATTTACTGTTATCAGCTTCATTATCTGTGCGCAAAGCATATATATATTATAGATTTTATATGCTAATAAAGTAAAGCTTTAACTATTTCAATATAATAATACGTTTTAAACAAAATTCTATTAAATGAGCTTAGCCAATTTAAATATCTGAATTTCTTTGCGGATCATTGAAATTACGCCAAGGACCACCAGTGGTTCGCGGACCATCGGTTGCCGACTGCTGGACTAGACAACTGTTATTTTTTTTAAGATCTATTTATACCTCACATTTTTTATGCCTATGATATGATCAAGAATGTTTATAAAAAATGAATTTACAAGATACGACATCAAGTTTCTGATAAACATTTTCTTCTTTCCTTAAATTATTTTATAAGTAAAAAAAAATAGTTTTTTTTATTTTATTTACGGTAGTAATAGAAAGATAAAAGAATCATGGCAACTTTTAAAAATTAATCTATAACATTTTTTTAATATTAAGACCCCATAAATGTCAGTAGATATGACATTCAATTTACTATAAGAAAGGGCAAGTTATTTATTTAAAATTCCATCTGGTAGGCTACTCTGAAAAGATCACAAAATACTATATATTTTCTCAAACTACTCAATTCAAATTATTTTTCATGCACTAAAATAATTTTTCTCTCTTTTATTAAAATATTTAATAATATTATTAAATCTATAGACATTTTTCTTGTAATTTTTCAATCATTTAATTAAGTTACACATTTTTAATATGCACTGCATACACAGAAAGCAATCTATAAATTTACTAATCAATTTAATGCATTATTTCTATTTTAGTTTTTTTATTAAACTTTCTTAACTTTTCAGCTTTCTAATGCAACTAATTCGAATTGCAATCAAATTTGTTCAGTTACACAGCATAGAAGAAGATATAGGACTATGAAAATGAAGAATAAAAATGCAAGATTATGGAGATTAAAATCCCGGGTAGGTGCTACAAAATGGTACCATAGTAAAAAAGTAAATCAATGCATAAATAAATATTGTAATTATCAATTGAATTTTTTCAAAAAACATATTTGTTATTTTCCCCAATATATAAAATGAACATATTTTTTGAAGTGAGATTTCAATAACCTATTCAGAAAATAAAGCAAAAAGGGGTTTGGCATAGGTTCAGCTGCCCTATTCCAATGTCAAAATTCTCAAATATTTAAGTCTCTAATTGTCTATATAAAGCAGGAAATCAAAATGGATTATATTTTGTGACCAAGAAAGATAGACAAATAGATGAATAAACTCCAGTCAGCCAACATGAACAAACAGCCAGGACAATAAACTAAAATCCTTAAACTGACTGAATGCCAATAACTGTATATAATGAGCTAATAAAAAACACAAGTTCAATAATGATAATAATATTGACTAAATCATGATATTATATTGGTCAAATGACAACATACGCCAAATTTGTAACCTAAAATAAAATGACTACAATGCAAAAACCAAGCAAGGCAATTGATCAGACTCAAAGTTTTTAACTACAGAAGATAAGCTGTCATGAGATAAATAATGAACTGATCAAAAGAATCATAATATACCTGGGTCTCATTTTATACAGATTATTTTAATGTGGTTTTGAAGTTATGTGATTCATGTTTCTTCTTAATATCTTTCATATTTCACTATATTTATTAGATAATAAGAAATTTAAATTATTAATAACTTATTTTGACTTGAAATATTTTTTTTTAAAAAATATAATGTTATATTAGCAGCTAAGGTGAATATGGCCTGAAGCTGTATTAAAAATATTAGCTTCTATGTAAATAACCTATTTATACTAATGAGTAAATAATAATAATAGATTTATATTTACATATAAAAATATTGCAATAAATATTCAAAAATTTTAAACTTTTAAAACATATTTTGTTAATTATAACAGAAATAAATAATTTTTTAGATTTTTAAAATAAATAATAATGAAAATTTTATTGATTTTATAAACTGAAAATAATCTTTCTAATGATAATCTATAATATTTTTGTTTTGATTATGATCTCATTTTTTTAATGTAGAAACAAAAAACCATTAACACAGCTCAAGACTGAAAGTGGCGCTAGTTGCATGTCACATGATGAATCTGATTTCTTAACAGTTCACAAATGGATGCATATTGTCAAATAGCTAAATAGCAGCTAAGGATTAAAATATGTATGAAAAAATGAAAAAGTAAATACTGTAGTTAATAAAAAAAGTAAAAAAAGTTTGTCTTGTATTAATTTTTTTCAAATATTTGAAATTTTTTATTAGTCATACTTTATTTCCTATTTTTTTTAATGTGAATTTTAAAGTAATTTTTCCTTGTTGCTTTGCTTTTATGCGATTTCTGAAAATTACAACCATTACCCCCCATTATTCAAGGTAAGTTAAGTCTATTTTTGTGTGATTTCTTTTGTGCGCATTTTCTGAGGAACCTATCCACCACATAAAATGAGACCCAGGTATATTATATAATGGCCAAATTGTTATAATATATTGGCTAAACTCATGGTTTTGAATCCCATAGGTTTCAATAACAAGAGCAATAAGTGTAAATAATAATATATAAGACATATTAAACTAAATGCAATTTATTAGCAAATTAAGAGGAGGAAACTTCCTCATATATTTAAAGCAAATGTTATTAAAAAGTTAGGTCACTTTAACTTCTCTACTCACAATGCATCTTGCAAATGCAACATATCTTACAACCATAATGAGCATCCTATTGTTCTGTTCAGATATACTATTAAATTTCTTTTATTAAATAGAAGCAGCTACTCCCATATCTTGCCACATTAACTTCTTTAAAATAATTTTGTTCTGAAGTAAAATAATTTTATCTGTAAAATGGATTTCTCAGGGTTTATATAATCATTTGATAGGTTTTTCAAAATTAAAAGAGAATAAAATTTATAATTAGTGAAAGAATGAAATACTAGTAAACAAAGCAGTGAGACATACTCTTACTCTTAAGATAATGTCTCTCTAAATTATGATAATAATTTGAAAATTTAAAATAAACATGAATATTCTTAATTTAGAATAATGACAATATATCATGATAGCATTTAGATATAATGAGTGGATAAGGGATTTTATAATCACTCAAAATATCACACTAACAAACCTTCTTCAAATATTTTCTGAATTAAAATCAAGCAATTCCACCACTTAAATTTATATTGAATAAATAAAGTAATCCTTTAAATGAGTCAAAGTGATCTTTTTTAATAACTGAAATGACTAAAGTGATTTAATAATAAATAAATAATTATAATTATTTTTAATAAATAAAATGATCTCTTTCTTGGATATATTCATAACATCTAAGATGCTTATTTTAATAAAGTGACTCTCATGTCTAATTCTTAAAATTTATATAATCTCAATACACAATTGTAAAGACAATTTATAATAAGCTTTATAATTTTTAGATTTCTGAAGATATGCAGATGATGAGAAACAGTCAAGAAAATAAGTTAAGAATAAAAATATTTATTTTGACATTTAAAAAGTTATTAAACAAACAATCTTAGTCAAAATAAGAGTCATAGATCTGATTCATAGATCACATGACTTTATCTCTTAAGCTTGTAAGTTATAAACAGTGAGGATTTCCAATTCCTCTACAAGCTTTATGATAAATGCTTAGCCAGAGCCAGCACTTAAAATATCTCTGTCAGGAACCCCTCCCCAAACCCCTAACCATGGTTTTATGCTTTGGCACTCCTCAGAGAGTTGTTAGGGTAGGTTCAGACACTAGATCTAAAAATACCAACCCAAAGCCAAGCATTTATCTAAAAGTTATCTATTGAGTGGAAAATCTGAAATTTTCAGACATCTACATATCTGCAAACCCAGCTATCCAACGATCTTAGTATTTTATAATGTTATTAAGATGAATTCTTTGGATATACTAAGCAAAATTTAATAAAGAGATGTATAATTTCTAGTTTAAAATAAATAAATATTAAACAAATAATATTGGATGGTTGATAAAATATTCTACAATATTGATATTTGAATAAATTCTCTCATTTTTACAAAACAATCATTCTGTTATGATGTCCCCAATGAATGTTTTAATACCCTAATAAAATATATTTTACCAATCCAGGTAATGAGATGAATGCTGAATAATATACAATTTAAAAAATTTTAAAATTAAACATATATCTGATTTACATCTTGAGGTGTTGGAAAGATACAACTACAAAATCTACACATCAAAAACAACCTACACTCATATACTAAGAGTACAACTGAATGTAAGAATGGCAGACTTCAGTACCTACAAAATGTATCAATTGTCAAGATAAAGTCATGGTAGTACACTACCCATGGCTTTATACAAAAATAAATTGCAAATAAATCCACATTAGGGATGATAAGGTAAAGACAAAGTAAATGATGGTATAAACTCAAGAGAAAGGCACCTATATCAGAGGGCAATAAATGATCTAGGATTTTATCATTAGTTTTATAAGTAATGATAATGAACCATCAATGAAGAACAACAATAATAATAGGATTTGCCATTTATAAATCAGTATATGCTTAAATGTAAGATAAAGAACAATATAATTTATTGGAAGAATACAACAAAAGAGAGATCAAAGCTACAATCTTTATTAAATACACACTGGCAAGATAAAAATCAATAGTAGAAAGTCTAATGCTACGATGTCTTCAAAACATACAAGATAAAATACACTTAATACAAAAGAGATAATGCTATAATCTCTTAAAAATAGTAACAACTAATTGATGTGTAAAATTGATAAATTGATAATTATTACTAAATATAGCTTACTAAAAAATTATGGCATAAAATAAACAATAAAAATATACTTCAGCTTCTATCTCTATCAGCATTTGCATATACATTCAAAATAAATAATTTCATGATAGGGATAAATATAATACATTAAAAATATAACATTATCAATATTCTGAGAACTTTTGAGAATATATTTCATAAGTAATTTATTTAAAAATATATACTAAATGCATAATAATAATAATGATGATGGTGATGATAAGCTGATGTTTTGGAATATACAGAAGCTAATAAATCCATATATAAACTTTTATACTAATAATTTAAGAGCATGTATGGGTGAGTTCAAATTTTAATTAACTGCTAGCCCTAGTCACTAGTTTATGGAGATTAATTCATGGAGATGCTGAGCTTAAAAATCTAAAATACCAAACTTAAAACTTTCAATCATTGATTTCAAATAAAACTAATAAAAAAAATAAATAAATAAAATAAGTCGCTGAAACTAGTCACACACATACAATATTAAAACACAAAAATTTGAGGATTTAATTAAATTTACCACTTATTGTTAGACATATTTAATTTACATTATTCCTTTATCTTAAATGCCCAAATGGATGAATTTAACCTTAATATATTTTAATATTATTTTCATATTTTGCTAAGCTTAGTATATTGCACAAAAACCCATATTTAAAAGACCCAAACTTTTAACTCCAGGCCAAAAGTTTAAATCCAAAACTAAGGCTAGTTTACTGATATAATGATGTGATCAATGCAAAATAAAAATGTTAGCATACAAACAATCATGATTACAGAAATTTACATCTGTAACATGATATTATTAGAGAAGAAACATAATTATTTATGATCTTCACCCATTCCAGGAATGTGCATCTGTCTGGCAAAGGATCACATGAATATATTTGGAAAGAGGAAGTGCTCAATATGGATGAAAGAGCAGTCCTTGCCAGCTTATAATCTCCATCCAAAGGGTAAGAAATTGATGGTATAGAAATATCTTTACTACCATTGGCAATATAAGGTATACCATTTTAAGCCTTGCATTCAATTGAGAGGGATATCCTATATGCTAACATGAGACAAGGGAATGAGAATCCTACATGTCTCTCCAATTTACATTGATATATGACACCCATACATCCATACTCAGTACTGATTCAACTAAGAAACAAATAGCCCAAAATTAAACTTAAAC
>JAQFVV010007788.1:0-58821 GCA_028023455.1 Epiperipatus broadwayi
TTTTTTCACTGATTTTGTCATATTTCGGTAGAATTATCTAAATTATACTGAACTGCAATGTTAAAGTATTCAAATTCATCAATTTTTATGAATTTGTCACCTGGCTGTATTTCCAAGCTTAAAACGCGCTATGAACATGCTGGTGTACAGTACTATATTTTGAATGAATTTTTTTACTGGTTTTGTCATATTTAGGTAAAATTAGCTAAATTATACTGAACTGCAATGTTAAAGTATTCAAATTCATCAATTTTTAAAAATTTGTAACCAGGCTTCATTTCCAAGCTTAAAACGCGCTATGAACATGCTGGTATACAGTAATATATTTTTAATGAATTTTTTCACTGATTTGGTCAAATTTCGATAGAATTAGCTAAATTATACTGAACTGCAATGTTAAAGTATTCAAATTCATCAATTTTTAGGAATGTGTAATTTGGCTGTATTTCCAAGCTTAAAACCCGCTAAGACTATGCTGGTGTACAGTACTATATTTTGAATGAATTTTTTTACTGGTTTTGTCATATTTAGGTAAAATTAGCTAAATTATACTGAACTGCAATGTTAAAGTATTCAAATTCATCAATTTTTAAAAATTTGTAACCAGGCTTCATTTCCAAGCTTAAAACGCGCTATGAACATGCTGGTATACAGTAATATATTTTTAATAAATTTTTTCACTGATTTTGTCATATTTCGGTAAAATTAGCTAAATTATACTGAACTGCAATGTTAAAGTATTCAAATTCATCAATTTTTAGGAATGTGTAATTTGGCTGTATTTCCAAGCTTAAAACCCGCTAAGACCATGCTGGTGTACAGTACTATATTTTGAATGAATTTTTTTACTGGTTTTGTCATATTTAGGTAAAATTAGCTAAATTATACTGAACTGCAATGTTAAAGTATTCAAATTCATCAATTTTTAAAAATTTGTAACCAGGCTTCATTTCCAAGCTTAAAACGCGCTATGAACATGCTGGTATACAGTAATATATTTTTAATAAATTTTTTCACTGATTTTGTCATATTTCGGTAGAATTATCTAAATTATCCTGAACTGCAATGTTAAAGTATTCAAATTCATCAATTTTTATTAATTTGTCACCTGGCTGTATTTCCAAGCTTAAAACAAGCTTTGAATATGCTGGTGTACAATACTATATTTTAAATGAATTTTTTTACTGGTTTTGTCATATTTAGGTAGAATTAGCTAAATTATACTGAACTACAATGTTAAAGTATTCAAATTCATCAATTTTTAAAAATTTGTAACCAGGCTGTATTTCCAAGCTTAAAACGCGCTATGAACATGGTGGTAAACAGTAATATATTTTTAATAAATTTTTTCACTGATTTTGTCATATTTCGGTAAAATTAGCTAAATTATACTGAACTGCAATGTTAAAGTATTCAAATTCATCAATTTTTAGGAATGTGTAATTTGGCTGTATTTCCAAGCTTAAAACCCGCTAAGACCATGCTGGTGTACAGTACTATATTTTGAATGAATTTTTTTACTGGTTTTGTCATATTTAGGTAAAATTAGCTAAATTATACTGAACTGCAATGTTAAAGTATTCAAATTCATCAATTTTTAAAAATTTGTAACCAGGCTTCATTTCCAAGCTTAAAACGCGCTATGAACATGCTGGTATACAGTAATATATTTTTAATAAATTTTTTCACTGATTTTGTCATATTTCGGTAGAATTAGCTAAATTATACTGAACTGCAATGTTAAAGTATTCAAATTCATCAATTTTTAAAAATTTGTAACCAGGCTGTATTTCCAAGCTTAAAACGCGCTATGAACATGCTGGTATACAGTAATATATTTTTAATGAATTTTTTCACTGATTTTGTCATATTTAGGTAGAATTAGCTAAATTATACTGAACTGCAATGTTAAAGTATTCAAATTCATCAATTTTTAAAAATTTGTAACCAGGCTTCATTTCCAAGCTTAAAACGCGCTATGAACATGCTGGTATACAGTAATATATTTTTAATGAATTTTTTCACTGATTTTGTCATATTTCGGTAGAATTAGCTAAATTATACTGAACTGCAATGTTAAAGTATTCAAATTCATCAATTTTTAGGAATGTGTAATTTGGCTGTATTTCCAAGCTTAAAACCCGCTAAGACTATGCTGGTGTACAGTACTATATTTTGAATGAATTTTTTTACTGGTTTTGTCATATTTAGGTAAAATTAGCTAAATTATACTGAACTGCAATGTTAAAGTATTCAAATTCATCAATTTTTAAAAATTTGTAACCAGGCTTCATTTCCAAGCTTAAAACGCGCTATGAACATGCTGGTATACAGTAATATATTTTTAATGAATTTTTTCACTGATTTGGTCAAATTTCGATAGAATTAGCTAAATTATACTGAACTGCAATGTTAAAGTATTCAAATTCATCAATTTTTAGGAATGTGTAATTTGGCTGTATTTCCAAGCTTAAAACCCGCTAAGACTATGCTGGTGTACAGTACTATATTTTGAATGAATTTTTTTACTGGTTTTGTCATATTTAGGTAAAATTAGCTAAATTATACTGAACTGCAATGTTAAAGTATTCAAATTCATCAATTTTTAAAAATTTGTAACCAGGCTTCATTTCCAAGCTTAAAACGCGCTATGAACATGCTGGTATACAGTAATATATTTTTAATAAATTTTTTCACTGATTTTGTCATATTTCGGTAGAATTATCTAAATTATCCTGAACTGCAATGTTAAAGTATTCAAATTCATCAATTTTTATTAATTTGTCACCTGGCTGTATTTCCAAGCTTAAAACAAGCTTTGAATATGCTGGTGTACAATACTATATTTTAAATGAATTTTTTTACTGGTTTTGTCATATTTAGGTAAAATTAGCTAAATTATACTGAACTGCAATGTTAAAGTATTCAAATTCATCAATTTTTAAAAATTTGTAACCAGGCTTCATTTCCAAGCTTAAAACGCGCTATGAACATGCTGGTATATAGTAATATATTTTTAATGAATTTTTTCACTGATTTTGTCATATTTCGGTAGAATTAGCTAAATTATACTGAACTGCAATGTTAAAGTATTCAAATTCATCAATTTTTAGGAATGTGTAATTTGGCTGTATTTCCAAGCTTAAAACCCGCTAAGACTATGCTGGTGTACAGTACTATATTTTGAATGAATTTTTTTACTGGTTTTGTCATATTTAGGTAAAATTAGCTAAATTATACTGAACTGCAATGTTAAAGTATTCAAATTCATCAATTTTTAAAAATTTGTAACCAGGCTGTATTTCCAAGCTTAAAACGCGCTATGAACATGCTGGTATACAGTAATATATTTTTAATGAATTTTTTCACTGATTTTGTCATATTTCGGTAGAATTAGCTAAATTATACTGAACTGCAATGTTAAAGTATTCAAATTCATCAATTTTTAGGAATGTGTAATTTGGCTGTATTTCCAAGCTTAAAACCCGCTAAGACTATGCTGGTGTACAGTACTATATTTTGAATGAATTTTTTTACTGGTTTTGTCATATTTAGGTAAAATTAGCTAAATTATACTGAACTGCAATGTTAAAGTATTCAAATTCATCAATTTTTAAAAATTTGTAACCAGGCTTCATTTCCAAGCTTAAAACGCGCTATGAACATGCTGGTATACAGTAATATATTTTTAATAAATTTTTTCACTGATTTTGTCATATTTCGGTAGAATTAGCTAAATTATCCTGAACTGCAATGTTAAAGTATTCAAATTCATCAATTTTTATTAATTTGTCACCTGGCTGTATTTCCAAGCTTAAAACAAGCTTTGAATATGCTGGTGTACAATACTATATTTTAAATGAATTTTTTTACTGGTTTTGTCATATTTAGGTAGAATTAGCTAAATTATACTGAACTACAATGTTAAAGTATTCAAATTCATCAATTTTTAAAAATTTGTAACCAGGCTTCATTTCCAAGCTTAAAACGCGCTATGAACATGCTGGTATACAGTAATATATTTTTAATAAATTTTTTCACTGATTTTGTCATATTTCGGTAGAATTAGCTAAATTATACTGAACTGCAATGTTAAAGTATTCAAATTCATCAATTTTTAGGAATGTGTAATTTGGCTGTATTTCCAAGCTTAAAACCCGCTAAGACTATGCTGGTGTACAGTACTATATTTTGAATGAATTTTTTTACTGGTTTTGTCATATTTAGGTAAAATTAGCTAAATTATACTGAACTGCAATGTTAAAGTATTCAAATTCATCAATTTTTAAAAATTTGTAACCAGGCTTCATTTCCAAGCTTAAAACGCGCTATGAACATGCTGGTATACAGTAATATATTTTTAATAAATTTTTTCACTGATTTTGTCATATTTCGGTAGAATTAGCTAAATTATACTGAACTGCAATGTTAAAGTATTCAAATTCATCAATTTTTAAAAATTTGTAACCAGGCTGTATTTCCAAGCTTAAAACGCGCTATGAACATGCTGGTATACAGTAATATATTTTTAATGAATTTTTTCACTGATTTTGTCATATTTCGGTAGAATTAGCTAAATTATACTGAACTGCAATGTTAAAGTATTCAAATTCATCAATTTTTAAAAATTTGTAACCAGGCTTCATTTCCAAGCTTAAAACGCGCTATGAACATGCTGGTATACAGTAATATATTTTTAATGAATTTTTTCACTGATTTTGTCAAATTTCGGTAGAATTAGCTAAATTATACTGAACTGCAATGTTAAAGTATTCAAATTCATCAATTTTTAGGAATGTGTAATTTGGCTGTATTTCCAAGCTTAAAACCCGCTAAGACTATGCTGGTGTACAGTACTATATTTTGAATGAATTTTTTTACTGGTTTTGTCATATTTAGGTAAAATTAGCTAAATTATACTGAACTGCAATGTTAAAGTATTCAAATTCATCAATTTTTAAAAATTTGTAACCAGGCTTCATTTCCAAGCTTAAAACGCGCTATGAACATGCTGGTATACAGTAATATATTTTTAATGAATTTTTTCACTGATTTGGTCAAATTTCGATAGAATTAGCTAAATTATACTGAACTGCAATGTTAAAGTATTCAAATTCATCAATTTTTAGGAATGTGTAATTTGGCTGTATTTCCAAGCTTAAAACCCGCTAAGACTATGCTGGTGTACAGTACTATATTTTGAATGAATTTTTTTACTGGTTTTGTCATATTTAGGTAAAATTAGCTAAATTATACTGAACTGCAATGTTAAAGTATTCAAATTCATCAATTTTTAAAAATTTGTAACCAGGCTTCATTTCCAAGCTTAAAACGCGCTATGAACATGCTGGTATACAGTAATATATTTTTAATAAATTTTTTCACTGATTTTGTCATATTTCGGTAGAATTATCTAAATTATCCTGAACTGCAATGTTAAAGTATTCAAATTCATCAATTTTTATTAATTTGTCACCTGGCTGTATTTCCAAGCTTAAAACAAGCTTTGAATATGCTGGTGTACAATACTATATTTTAAATGAATTTTTTTACTGGTTTTGTCATATTTAGGTAGAATTAGCTAAATTATACTGAACTGCAATGTTAAAGTATTCAAATTCATCAATTTTTAAAAATTTGTAACCAGGCTGTATTTCCAAGCTTAAAACGCGCTATGAACATGGTGGTAAACAGTAATATATTTTTAATAAATTTTTTCACTGATTTTGTCATATTTCGGTAAAATTAGCTAAATTATACTGAACTGCAATGTTAAAGTATTCAAATTCATCAATTTTTAGGAATGTGTAATTTGGCTGTATTTCCAAGCTTAAAACCCGCTAAGACTATGCTGGTGTACAGTACTATATTTTGAATGAATTTTTTTACTGGTTTTGTCATATTTAGGTAAAATTAGCTAAATTATACTGAACTGCAATGTTAAAGTATTCAAATTCATCAATTTTTAAAAATTTGTAACCAGGCTGTATTTCCAAGCTTAAAACGCGCTATGAACATGCTGGTATACAGTAATATATTTTTAATAAATTTTTTCACTGATTTTGTCATATTTCGGTAGAATTAGCTAAATTATACTGAACTGCAATGTTAAAGTATTCAAATTCATCAATTTTTAGGAATGTGTAATTTGGCTGTATTTCCAAGCTTAAAACCCGCTAAGACCATGCTGGTGTACAGTACTATATTTTGAATGAATTTTTTTACTGGTTTTGTCATATTTAGGTAAAATTAGCTAAATTATACTGAACTGCAATGTTAAAGTATTCAAATTCATCAATTTTTAAAAATTTGTAACCAGGCTTCATTTCCAAGCTTAAAACGCGCTATGAACATGCTGGTATACAGTAATATATTTTTAATGAATTTTTTCACTGATTTTGTCATATTTCGGTAGAATTAGCTAAATTATACTGAACTGCAATGTTAAAGTATTCAAATTCATCAATTTTTAAAAATTTGTAACCAGGCTGCATTTCCAAGCTTAAAACGCGCTATGAACATGGTGGTATACAGTAATATATTTTTAATAAATTTTTTCACTGATTTTGTCATATTTCGGTAGAATTAGCTAAATTATACTGAACTGCAATGTTAAAGTATTCAAATTCATCAATTTTTAGGAATGTGTAATTTGGCTGTATTTCCAAGCTTAAAACCCGCTAAGACCATGCTGGTGTACAGTACTATATTTTGAATGAATTTTTTTACTGGTTTTGTCATATTTAGGTAAAATTAGCTAAATTATACTGAACTGCAATGTTAAAGTATTCAAATTCATCAATTTTTAAAAATTTGTAACCAGGCTTCATTTCCAAGCTTAAAACGCGCTATGAACATGCTGGTATATAGTAATATATTTTTAATGAATTTTTTCACTGATTTGGTCAAATTTCGATAGAATTAGCTAAATTATACTGAACTGCAATGTTAAAGTATTCAAATTCATCAATTTTTAGGAATGTGTAATTTGGCTGTATTTCCAAGCTTAAAACCCGCTAAGACTATGCTGGTGTACAGTACTATATTTTGAATGAATTTTTTTACTGGTTTTGTCATATTTAGGTAAAATTAGCTAAATTATACTGAACTGCAATGTTAAAGTATTCAAATTCATCAATTTTTAAAAATTTGTAACCAGGCTTCATTTCCAAGCTTAAAACGCGCTATGAACATGCTGGTATACAGTAATATATTTTTAATAAATTTTTTCACTGATTTTGTCATATTTCGGTAGAATTATCTAAATTATCCTGAACTGCAATGTTAAAGTATTCAAATTCATCAATTTTTATTAATTTGTCACCTGGCTGTATTTCCAAGCTTAAAACAAGCTTTGAATATGCTGGTGTACAATACTATATTTTAAATGAATTTTTTTACTGGTTTTGTCATATTTAGGTAGAATTAGCTAAATTATACTGAACTACAATGTTAAAGTATTCAAATTCATCAATTTTTAAAAATTTGTAACCAGGCTGTATTTCCAAGCTTAAAACGCGCTATGAACATGGTGGTAAACAGTAATATATTTTTAATAAATTTTTTCACTGATTTTGTCATATTTCGGTAAAATTAGCTAAATTATACTGAACTGCAATGTTAAAGTATTCAAATTCATCAATTTTTAGGAATGTGTAATTTGGCTGTATTTCCAAGCTTAAAACCCGCTAAGACTATGCTGGTGTACAGTACTATATTTTGAATGAATTTTTTTACTGGTTTTGTCATATTTAGGTAAAATTAGCTAAATTATACTGAACTGCAATGTTAAAGTATTCAAATTCATCAATTTTTAAAAATTTGTAACCAGGCTTCATTTCCAAGCTTAAAACGCGCTATGAACATGCTGGTATACAGTAATATATTTTTAATAAATTTTTTCACTGATTTTGTCATATTTCGGTAGAATTAGCTAAATTATACTGAACTGCAATGTTAAAGTATTCAAATTCATCAATTTTTAGGAATGTGTAATTTGGCTGTATTTCCAAGCTTAAAACAAGCTTTGAATATGCTGGTGTACAGTACTATATTTTGAATGAATTTTTTTACTGGTTTTGTCATATTTAGGTAAAATTAGCTAAATTATACTGAACTGCAATGTTAAAGTATTCAAATTCATCAATTTTTAAAAATTTGTAACCAGGCTGTATTTCCAAGCTTAAAACGCGCTATGAACATGCTGGTATACAGTAATATATTTTTAATAAATTTTTTCACTGATTTTGTCATATTTCGGTAAAATTAGCTAAATTATACTGAACTGCAATGTTAAAGTATTCAAATTCATCAATTTTTAGGAATGTGTAATTTGGCTGTATTTCCAAGCTTAAAACCCGCTAAGACTATGCTGGTGTACAGTACTATATTTTGAATGAATTTTTTTACTGGTTTTGTCATATTTAGGTAAAATTAGCTAAATTATACTGAACTGCAATGTTAAAGTATTCAAATTCATCAATTTTTAAAAATTTGTAACCAGGCTTCATTTCCAAGCTTAAAACGCGCTATGAACATGCTGGTATACAGTAATATATTTTTAATAAATTTTTTCACTGATTTTGTCATATTTCGGTAGAATTAGCTAAATTATCCTGAACTGCAATGTTAAAGTATTCAAATTCATCAATTTTTATTAATTTGTCACCTGGCTGTATTTCCAAGCTTAAAACAAGCTTTGAATATGCTGGTGTACAATACTATATTTTAAATGAATTTTTTTACTGGTTTTGTCATATTTAGGTAGAATTAGCTAAATTATACTGAACTGCAATGTTAAAGTATTCAAATTCATCAATTTTTAAAAATTTGTAACCAGGCTTCATTTCCAAGCTTAAAACGCGCTATGAACATGGTGGTAAACAGTAATATATTTTTAATAAATTTTTTCACTGATTTTGTCATATTTCGGTAGAATTAGCTAAATTATACTGAACTGCAATGTTAAAGTATTCAAATTCATCAATTTTTAGGAATGTGTAATTTGGCTGTATTTCCAAGCTTAAAACCCGCTAAGACTATGCTGGTGTACAGTACTATATTTTGAATGAATTTTTTTACTGGTTTTGTCATATTTAGGTAAAATTAGCTAAATTATACTGAACTGCAATGTTAAAGTATTCAAATTCATCAATTTTTAAAAATTTGTAACCAGGCTTCATTTCCAAGCTTAAAACGCGCTATGAACATGCTGGTATACAGTAATATATTTTTAATAAATTTTTTCACTGATTTTGTCATATTTCGGTAGAATTAGCTAAATTATACTGAACTGCAATGTTAAAGTATTCAAATTCATCAATTTTTAAAAATTTGTAACCAGGCTTCATTTCCAAGCTTAAAACGCGCTATGAACATGCTGGTATACAGTAATATATTTTTAATGAATTTTTTCACTGATTTTGTCATATTTCGGTAGAATTAGCTAAATTATACTGAACTGCAATGTTAAAGTATTCAAATTCATCAATTTTTAGGAATGTGTAATTTGGCTGTATTTCCAAGCTTAAAACCCGCTAAGACTATGCTGGTGTACAGTACTATATTTTGAATGAATTTTTTTACTGGTTTTGTCATATTTAGGTAAAATTAGCTAAATTATACTGAACTGCAATGTTAAAGTATTCAAATTCATCAATTTTTAAAAATTTGTAACCAGGCTTCATTTCCAAGCTTAAAACGCGCTATGAACATGCTGGTATACAGTAATATATTTTTAATGAATTTTTTCACTGATTTTGTCAAATTTCGATAGAATTAGCTAAATTATACTGAACTGCAATGTTAAAGTATTCAAATTCATCAATTTTTAGGAATGTGTAATTTGGCTGTATTTCCAAGCTTAAAACCCGCTAAGACTATGCTGGTGTACAGTACTATATTTTGAATGAATTTTTTTACTGGTTTTGTCATATTTAGGTAAAATTAGCTAAATTATACTGAACTGCAATGTTAAAGTATTCAAATTCATCAATTTTTAAAAATTTGTAACCAGGCTTCATTTCCAAGCTTAAAACGCGCTATGAACATGCTGGTATACAGTAATA
This sequence comes from Epiperipatus broadwayi, assembly GCA_028023455.1. Lineage (NCBI taxonomy): Eukaryota > Metazoa > Onychophora > Udeonychophora > Euonychophora > Peripatidae > Epiperipatus > Epiperipatus broadwayi. Next base: position 10,068 of record JAQFVV010007788.1, read on the forward strand.
TATTTTTAATAAATTTTTTCACTGATTTTGTCATATTTCGGTAGAATTATCTAAATTATCCTGAACTGCAATGTTAAAGTATTCAAATTCATCAATTTTTATGAATTTGTCACCTGGCTGTATTTCCAAGCTTAAAACAAGCTTTGAATATGCTGGTGTACAGTACTATATTTTGAATGAATTTTTTTACTGGTTTTGTCATATTTAGGTAAAATTAGCTAAATTATACTGAACTGCAATGTTAAAGTATTCAAATTCATCAATTTTTAAAAATTTGTAACCAGGCTTCATTTCCAAGCTTAAAACGCGCTATGAACATGCTGGTATACAGTAATATATTTTTAATGAATTTTTTCACTGATTTGGTCATATTTCGATAGAATTAGCTAAATTATACTGAACTGCAATGTTAAAGTATTCAAATTCATCAATTTTTAGGAATGTGTAATTTGGCTGTATTTCCAAGCTTAAAACCCGCTAAGACTATGCTGGTGTACAGTACTATATTTTGAATGAATTTTTTTACTGGTTTTGTCATATTTAGGTAAAATTAGCTAAATTATACTGAACTGCAATGTTAAAGTATTCAAATTCATCAATTTTTAAAAATTTGTAACCAGGCTTCATTTCCAAGCTTAAAACGCGCTATGAACATGCTGGTATACAGTAATATATTTTTAATAAATTTTTTCACTGATTTTGTCATATTTCGGTAGAATTAGCTAAATTATACTGAACTGCAATGTTAAAGTATTCAAATTCATCAATTTTTAAAAATTTGTAACCAGGCTTAATATTAAGTTATTTCTACCAAATGCACTCCAATTAAGTTTAATTCTATTATTAATTTCATTTATTATGTTCTCATATATGATAGTAATCTGACTAAGATATTTGTAATTGTTAACTGCTTCTAACTCATCATTATCAATCTTTATTTATTTCTTTTTCAGAAAATCCATTGAACACTATTTTAGTTTTTTTAACATTTACCTTTAGTCCAATTTTTTTACTTTTGTCTGCTAACTCTTGCAACATTTCCTGAAGTTCTGAAACATTATTTGCAAAAACAATTACATCATCTGAAAAATTTAGATGACTTAAATTATCTCCATTTACTTTTACTCCTATTGTTTCCCATTTAAATCTACAAAATACCTTTTATGAAACAGTTGTAAAAAGTTTTGCAGATAAATCCATCTCAGTGTTAATGTTTCTAGTATTATTAGGTAATATAATCATTGCTGTTACATTTTAAAAATATTTTTCAGAATATTTCCATATGTTATACTTTGTGCTATATCCTAGTTTGTATTGCTGGATGATTAACAAAATAATATTAAGCTAACTCTAATTAAAACACACAACTGAATTGAACACTTGGTTTTAAGATAATTTAATATTGCATAACACAATAATAAATATATATGCAAAAAATATATATAAACTATACATTAATATAGACATACATATACCTTATACCTTATACATAGATAAGTTTGCTTTAATATATATTATCTTCCAATTAATTAGGACAACATCTTTGCTTATATGGTTCTATAAGGTTCAACAATTTAGTTCTACTAAAAGTCTTGCTCTTAAATCCTGGACAAGCTCTTGAAAGTGTACACAAAATAATAAGGCCGAAGTGATCTGCTTACTCCTTAGTCAACTTGTTTGACTACAAGAACTCAGATCCTGGGAATGATGTCCACCAATGACCTTCCACTACTTCAGGAGCATGATGAGAAGTGAAGTCTGGAAAAGAAAAAGAGAACAAACTATTTGTCTCTCTCCCTAGTTTTTATTCCACTTATGTGTTTTCTTTTCTCCTCTTTTTCTTTTCTTTTTTAGAGTATTAATTTTACTGTGTAATCCAGGTGGGACATATTTTTTATTTTGTTTGGATTTAATTAGTTTCTGCTTGAACCAGTTAAATTCTGTTATCAGTTTTCTTTACTTCAGTTAACACAATAGTTTCATTATATTTTTATCTACTTGAAAATTCATTAAATTTGTAAAGATGAAATTTATTAAGCCTTTCCTCCCTCTTATCTCTAAGAATATGTTTCTTATATAAGCTATATTTATTTCTACAATTAGTCCAATTAAAAAATAATGCTATCTAAAGGAATTTATTTTCTATACAAGCTAAATTTATTTCTAAATCAGTTTAATTAAAGATATTTTTATCTATGGGAATTTATTTGATTACACACAAGCTAAATTTATTTTTAATAAATTTAATCAAACTGAATATTTTACCCTCCTCCCCTTACTTCCAAAAAATTACTCTGCTTTATGGATATTCTTGGAATTTAATTCGCGTCTAGATCTGCCATCATGGTTTGGGTAATCTATTTTTTTCCTCACATTGTATTATAATTAGTTTAGAGTTGATTTGTTTGGTGTCCCAGATTCCAGTTCAACTTCACTCTTGGGACAATATCTTATAGGGTTTTGAGCCAGCTTTTTGTTTTTTCTTAGTTCTAACCATTGATATTAGAACTGAAAACTATGTCTTCCAAGGCTCATTGTCAGACATGATTCACATATTTCTTGTATTTAGTCTCATTCTAAACCTTGAGAGTTAGTATTTATTTTAATAGTCTCTCAATGATTCCCCCCCTCTAACCATTTCTTTATTATCAAGTCTCATATCCAAAATCAAATATTTCATATATGTTTTTATATCTGTCATTTTGACCACATTTGATAGTACTTGTCAGTAAGAGAAATAGCTTAATACATAATTTTTGCCCATTGGCAACACTACTGAAGATTTGCCTATATCCATCTATAATGCAGAGTGTTGATGAAGCACTGTGTCATGTAGCACCTGTTTCGTGTTTATATTATGTTTTTCTAAGAGCTTTTTAAATCTGTTCATATGTGCTTTACACCATTACTGGAGAAATCATTTTTCATTTCTTGTGCACTGTATCTGGTTCAATTGTTGGACACAATTGTTTCAGGTAATCCATGATTTGAAAAAATAGCATTTAGTTTCCATAGCACTTGTATCTTCACCATGTGGTACTCCACTCATTTTGAGTATGTGTCTACCAGTATGAGCAGTTTTCCCCATTAATTTGTTCAGCATGGTCCATTTGAAGTCTCTGCCAGCTCTTTGTTGCTACAAGCCATAGATTATATTTTTTGGTTGTCATATTCAATTCTGACTGACAGGACATGCATTTTTTAATATATTGTTTTAATATCTGAAATTATTTTTGGCCATCAGATATAGCTGTAAGCTAATGCTTTGGCCTGCACAACTCCAGGATGACCTTCATTTAATAGCTTTAAAATTTCTGTCTACCCTATGTTGGTATAAATACCTGATTACCCATTATAACACAACCCTTACAGATAGATATTTGTGTTAGTTTATCCACAAACTTGGCATGACATACCTGAGGTTTTGAAGCAGACCAGTCATTAATAATCCATTGTATAAGCAGATGGTAGTCTTCATCAGATCTTGTCCATCTTGCTACTTTTTTACCATTTAGTATTTCCGATTGCAGAATGTCTATATAATTAATTTCTATCTTGTTACTCCTTCAACACATCACATGTGGGTTTAAATGATCAGGAGACAACTTATCATGATTGAGAGCAGCTTGTGATCTGCTATTATTTGAAAAGATCTGCCAAAAATGTATTGATAAAAACTTTTTTAATGTGAATATGATAGTCAAAGCCTCTTTATCAATTTGACTATAATTTCTCTCAGTCTTTGAGAGGGTCCATATCATATAGGCTATAGTGCATTTACATGTATAACCTGAATGACAAAGAACCACCCCCCACATTAAATTCTATGGCATCTGTAGTTAATTATACTTCTAAATTACTATTATAATGGACTAATAGTTTGTCAGATGATAATAGACCTTTGGTTTGGAAGAAGGCTTCATCGTGGCTTTTTAACCAGTGGCACATTTGATCCTTTCTTAATACATCATACAATTGCTTGGCTACTTTTGCTTTAGTCACTAAAAAGATTTAAAGAATTGATCAAACCTAAGAATGACTATAATTCTTTTATGTTTGTAAGTCATGACACATTTTTATGGCTTTAACCTTATTGGATGATAGTTTCTTTTCTTTATAAGAAATTATATAATCCATAAATACTAATTCTTTTGTATTCCATATGCTTGTTGGTCATTTAATTTGACTTCAAATCTATTTAATTTTTCACAATACTCTGAATAATCTTTGCTGAAGCATCTTTACTGAATGTGTTGTAATGAATATGTTATCAAAACAGGGAATAACTCCTAATAGTTCATGTTAATTTTTGCTTGGAGTATGTTTGGTCCTGCTGCCAAAGAGAAGGTAGTTATCTTTATATAATCCCATCAGAGTTGTTAAAGTTTCCACTGATTTATTTGTTACCTATATCTGGTAAAATGTGGAGTTCAAATCTAACTTTACAAAATGTGAAGCATTATGCAGACTGACTAATACCTCTCTTACATTTTATATAGGGTATGTTCTGTTATTTAAGTATTTATTTACAGTTATTCTGTAATTGCCACATATCCTAATTTGTCCATTAGATTTCATTATATCTACCAAAGACATGGCCCAATTTGAAGTTCTAATCATGCTAATATGTCCTTATTGAACAATGATTTGAGTTTCTCCTCCACTTTTACTTTTTGAAGGAAAGGAATTTTACAGGGTTTACACATGATTGAGCATGCATTTTCAAGTAACTCTATGTTTTCAGTGCTTGTTGCTATTAATCTGAATCCATCAATAAATAGTTCTGGTATATGCTTGCAATATCTTGTTCCAAAATTTTTTTATTATTATGATGACTTAGACATTTCCACTTCTGATAATGGGATTAATCTTTCCTTTTATTAAATAAAGTGATAAGTTCATTCTTTTACCATGGTATCATTCTTTTACCATGGTAACTAATTGGAACATTTCCATTTACATCTTGTACTTTGTTGTTCAATTTCTCTAACTGAATTTAGATGACAGTGCCCTTCAATCTGCTTTTGACATTAAAAATATTCCCGAGCCACTATCAATTTACATAGTAATTTCTTTTCTGCAAATTTGGAAATTAATCATAAGTTGCTTCAGACCTTGGGCTTCTACATTTTTTACAATGTGAATAGATACAGGTTTGCCTCCCCTACTTTCTTGTAACTGAAATTTATTTTGACTTTTCCCATTCCCTTCTTTCTTACATACACATACTAAATGCCCCTTTCCCCCACATTTATAATATGTTTCCATATGCCACCTGAACTCATTTGCTATATGGCTAATTTATCATAGTAGACACATGGTATCTTATTACTGTTTCCCTAATCAAATTTCCATGGAATCATACTTTCTTTTACTGTCTTAAAAACTCCCATACTAATGTTTTCATCAGTTTTAGTTTAAAAGTGTAGGCCTGTTCAATTATTAACTCATTAGCTGTGCCTTTCTTAATGGCCATTGCATAAGTAAGATCAGTCTCTGTTAGCAATTGTCTGTATCTATTATCAAATATACCATAGAGTAACTGATACATGTGTATTTCATTGATAAACTCCCCGTACCTGAATCTTTTGCTAACTTCCTTAAGTCTGAATTATAATCATTTACTTAAGAGCTATATGATGGGATCAGCTAGGACTAAAATAATTGCTTAATTTCTTTATTATTTCATCATATGTTATACTCTCAGTTGGGCATATTTTAAAAATAAAAAATATTTATAATCTCAATTAATTTTTTTCCAGCAAAACATAATATTTTAGCTATTTTTTGCTTATTATCTTCTATTCCATTTAATATGAAAAAATTTTCTATTTGCATAATATATAACATCTACTCTGATGCATTACTGATATTGAATTTAGCTATGCTAGCTTGACCAAATGAATACATTTTACTATCTCCTGGCTGAACTGTAACAAGTGCTATTTCACATTTAAAGCTAGATTCAAGCTCTACAACTGTGCCAATGATTTTCTATATTCTTATTTGTACTGCTGGGCGATAAACAAAATAGTACTAAGCTAACTCTAATTAAAACACAGACAAACAAATTGAACTCTTAGTTTTAAGATAATTTAATATTGTTGGACACAGTAATTAATAGATACACAAAAAACAAAGATATAAACTTTACATATAGGCATGCACATGTCTTATACGTAGATAATTTTGGTTTAATATATATAATCTGCCAACTCCTTAAGACAAAAGTTATTGCTTATACAGTTCTATAAGTTCAAGCCCTTGGGGCATTCACAAAATAATAAGATCAAGGCAATCTCCTTAGCCCCTAGTCAGCTTGTTCACCTGCAGGAGCTGAAATCCTGGGTATGATGTTAACCAATGATCTTCCACTGCTTCATGAGCACAACTAGAAAATAAAGTCAAGAAAATAAAAAGAGAACAAACTTTTTTCTCTACTTTTTATACCACTTTTTCATATTTTGTTATTTTTTTTTTCTTTTTCTGGAGTAGTTCTTGGGGGGGGGTTTTTTGGGTTTCAAGAAAGAGGGGATCAGTTAGCAAAAATTTCATTGCATTATTAAATGGCTGGTGAATTGTTAATAAAAGTAGTTATAGAGTATCATAAAAATGATTTGATCAGATATGGATATGATTAAAATATGCTTGATAATAATATAGATGCAAACATAAAAGCATAGAATGTCTATTGCTGTAAACTATAGATTGCTATATCCTATATCTCTAATTTTCATTTAAAAAATGTTAAATATGAATAAATAGTTTAATACTGGCTTTCAATGTTGTTTTTTATCTTTAATATATATATATACTCTGCGCACAGATAATGAAGCTATTAAACGTAAATAAAGTTATTAAAAGTTACCCCCAAGCGCTTTCGGGACAGTTTATAGTCCCATATTCATGGCGACTTGTATTTGATTGAAGAACTGTAATGTTAATGCAAATTTATGCAAATTTATATAAAGATGCTACATAGACTATTTTCGAGACAGAGAAAAAGCAGGCCTCTCTTCTATTGTTTGCTGCTGGGTCACTTACAAGGTAGTAAGCTTCCCTGGCTTTGCGTTTAATATCGTTCATTTCAGAGCAAATGACACTGGCTAATCTGTTTATGCTTTGGATTGCCAGATTTGCAATACTATATATTTTGGGGAGACTATTAAATAGAAAGTCAAAAATAGATTTGCATGTTCACCTATATAAAGAGCAAAAAATAATCGTGCATATAATTCTGTATTTTTTAAATATGAAAGGAAATTAGTCGTGTGTTTAAGCCTGCTAATGCCAAAATCATTTATCCGGAGAAATAAAAAATGGCAAATGTAAACTAAAAGAAGCTGAACATATGATTAATTTTTAAAAAAAAATAGGTTATGTTAATAATCAATAATTTTTTTAAATAAATGTTTCAAATATAATGAGTATATAATTGCAAAAGAATTTCGTTAATATAAGCGCTAATAGCATTCTTTTTTTTTTTTAATAGTTGGTGTTTCATTTTATATTGGTATATATATTTAGGTTTGCATAAAATTAATTACGATCCAATTTTGATAATGATGCGGAAAGCCTAGCTTTTTTTATTTTATTTATTATACTCTTTTATTTAATTTTCTCTGTTTTATAATCTTTTTGCCTTGATAAAATTTAAGTAAATTCATTTTATTTCGATAGCGATTTACTGAAACTTGTTACTAAATTATTCATTAATTATGCATAGACTCTTGTGGAATGTAATTTTTACATTTTACTATGATTTAAATATTGTAAATTTGCATATATTTGATTTTTTTTACAGAAATTCAACAACCTGGAAAAGCGAAAAAATATAAAGTATACACTGTAAGTCTATCGTTCTCACTTTTCCGATAAATATTTGTATTGTTTATTTATTTATTTTTATTACTATTTTAGTTTATAGATAAGAATCGGGATCCTACAGAACTTGTGAGAATAATTAAAATCTGCGAAGACGAGTCGCATCATGATCTAGGTAGTATAAATTATAATTTTTGACCTAAAATTATGAGAATCTTAACGTTTTTTATTGTATAAATATCTGTAAGAATGAATGCTAAAAATTCTTTTCCCGAAAGTAAATATTACTATTGATAATACTTAATTATCATCGCATAGTATTTTTGCTTTTATTTGTTATTATTTAAACATAAATTGTTTTACTTTTTATATTTTAGGCCTAACAATATTTTTAGAAAATGACACTTTAAGCTCAGTTATATAAATTAATTCAATCTTTAAACTAGCAATAAAATCTCCATGAAAATATAATAGTTGTTAAACATCAGAGGATTAGCAATCGTCATCAATAATCTTATGCTGACCCCAGATAACCATTCTGTCTTTCATTATTTTTGCTGTCATATAACTCAGTTGGAGGTAGTTACTTCTGTTTCAATTACAATTATTTAATTTATTATGATTATATTATATATATATAAAGAAAGAAAGACAATTTATTTACACATGGTCAATTTATTTTGAATTTAAAAAAATTTAATTGATGTCTTAGTTAAAAACTACACTCAACCGAGAAAAAAAAAAACATGCTCGTTTTGGGTTTTAAACTCCGAGGAAAAGACAATAAATTATCTGCTCTTGCTGATACATATCTGTGAGCAGCTCATTCATAGTAGTTATTAGAATTTGCCTGCTTGTTTCTTTTAAGACCTCAAAGTGGAACCATAGAATCACCTTTTAGTCATAGAAAACTTCTTTCTGCATTTAAATTTTTAAATAAGATATTTAATAGTTATAATAATATCTTTATTTGCTTCGAAATGTTTGTTTACAATTATTATCATTTTTATATAAAATCCAACGCATTACATCCAAATCACAAACACATAAACTGTTTTTTTATTAAATGCAATAGACAACATGAGATAGTTATTTAAAGTAGTGCATTCAAAAAGGTAAATTATAATTTAATCTATTAAAAATTACATTATACTTCCACTTATTAATAGGATAATAGACATATATTTCAAACGATAAAATAATTTTTAAATATGTAAACACTAAAATATTTTTATTAACTTGTGATGTTCTATCATTAACATCACCTTACAATATATATATATATATATATATATATATATATATATATATATATATATTGTAATATATATATATATATATATATATATATATATATATATAGAGAGAGAGAGAGAGAGAGAGAGAGAGAGAGAGAGGTAGTTTCCATTTAAATTACATGTATATCTAAAAATGCTATGTTATTATATATTAAAATAGGTAAAAATATATATAGCTATATTTCAAAAATTGTATATATGCAATCAAAACATTAAATACACAAAACAGTATTTTTTACTAATATATATTTTACCATTAATCAGTACAAAGTATACTAACATGCAGCTATTGAAGTATAGATTGTTAAAAAAAAAAGATTAAAAGGAAAAAGTATATACCTAACATTAATAAGATATTTTATCATTATGTATATTTTCTTTCCCCATTCAGAGAATTCAAAAGTTTAGTCAGAAGCAAAGTTTAAACAGTTTAATAATGGATAATTGGCAAAAAATGTCTTACCTACAAATAAAATATTAGAACTTAATTATAGGTAATTGACCAAAAATGTTTTATCTATAAACTAAAAGCTTGGAATAGGTTAATTAAAAATGGTTGAGTTGAATGTTTAATTAAAATTAATTAAAATTTAGTTTTAATCTTTTGAAAAGAAAAATTATTATTTTTATATAATAATTCATAATATGTAAACATTTAGATATTTAAAGTATTTTTATAGCCTAAAATGTGTACTATAGCAACAGGTACAAATATGTGTTTTTATTTATGCAGAGTTTAGATCAAAGAAAACAATTACAGACCCACACAGAAAAAAAACTATACAAAAGATGTGTCAGATCATGGTAGTAGTATATAAAGTGGTGAAATTATTAGATTTAAGATTCTTGCTTATGCTGCTATTCTGATGTTAAGTCCTATTATCATTCGAATTCTGATTCTTTTTGTGTATATTCACAAGTTGCTATGCTAGTCTAAGCAAAACTTGTGTTAATAATATGGAAACTTTTATATATATCTGTAAAATGTTATATATAAGGAGCTAGCATGCCAATTGCATTTGTCAATACCAACCTAATTATCTTCTGTAGAAATGAAGCTCTGAACTGAGATACTAACCATATACCTAGTTTATTGTCAACACCGAATAAAGAAATTCTTGGACTACAATGACATTATATTTAAAAAATGACTTGTAAAACTAAAAAGGAAATTACAATGGAAAATAAAGCCATGACCATATAAGGAAATAAGCTTAAAAAAATCCACAGTAAGACTTTGTGAATATTTATGTGAGAAATACTTTATTATAATTAAAAGGCCTTTCTATTGTTTTCTTTAAAAAATATATGAACTTAAATGAACTGAGAAACTTGCTAATGAGTTATGTAATTTAATATTGGACATTGTATTATAAATGTTACTAATATTTGAATATGTATTATTATTAATTTATATAAATGTATGTTGATATAATAACACTTTATGCAATGAGTGGTGAAAAATAAAATAGTTATATAGTGTACTTTGTTTTTTTTTCTTATTAAATATTTTGTTTTATAAAAATCCCCCCCCCCCCAAAAAAAAAAAAACCACAATGCCAGAAATTCTTTACTTTGCTTGTAAGCTAATGCATGCGAATGCATGTATTTTTGCAGCTGTTATTACTATGTGATTATTCATATAGTATACAAACATAAATGATCTGCTCATCAACATGCATTAGTCAGTGTGGTTAGTTTATTGACTTTTTACCTTTGAGTTTAAGATCAAGGAACACCATGGTTTTTTTCTCCGTTGCTTGATAAGGCAAAATGAATGTCTGTGTGAATAAAAAAAATTTCTAATAGATATGTACAATCATGACATACAAAAATAAATCATGGCCATTGTTTCTAAGAGGTGTTAAAGTCACCAGCCAAGGCAGCAGTTAGTGGACAAAGGCAGAGCATAGAATCACCTGATTAAAGGACAAACTGGATTTAAAAGTGATTTTAGTATGGTAGATCATACCCGAGTATTGAGAGAAGTATATATTCTGAAATATATTTATAAAAATGCAGCAGCAATGATGTATGACAGGGAGACTTCATATCTCCAGACTTTTTACAGCAGTGTTGCAAGAATTATTTTGTGAATTAAAATACAAAGCTAAAAGAGTAAGAGTAAATGGAGATTATTTAAATCATTAAGATTTTGCAGATGATGTAATTGTTTTTGAAAATAATGCTTCAGAACTTCATGAAATGTTGCAAGAGTTATTAGAAAAAAGTAAGAAAGTAGGACTAAAATAAAATGTTAAAAAGACTAAATTAATGTTCAATAAATTTTCTCAAAATATGAAAATAAAGATTGATTATGATGAATTAGAAGAAGTTAACAACTACAAATACTTTGGTCAGATTACTATTACGGATGAAAACATAATGGATGAAATTAATCATAGAATTAAACTTGATTGGAGTGCTTTTGGTAGAAATAATATTCAAAAGAAATATGCATATGTGTTTGAAAAGAAAGGTTTTTAATAAATGTGTTTTACCAGTTCTTACTTATGGATCTGAGACTTGGACACTTAATAGAAATGCAATATAGTGACTTCATATCACTTAAAAATGCATAAAGAGATGCATGTTAGGAGTAACAAGAAGAGATCAAAAATACAATACATGGATAAGACAACAAACAGGTGTTACTGACATTGTTGAAAGAAGACTAAAGTGGAGTTGGGCTAGACATATTGCTAAAAGAGATGATAATAGATAGACAATTGAAATCTTAAACTGGATTTCAATATATTGTAAAAGACCCAGAAAAAGGCCACATGTGACTTGTGTTGATGAAATAAGAAAGTGTGCAAGCAGGATGTGGAGAAGAGAGACTAGAGATCAGAGAAAATAGATTGAACTTGGAGATATTTATTCTGCAATGGATTGATAATGGTTGATGATGATGATAATGATGATTACTATTGATTGTCAGTATGTTGATTGTTATAATTTTAATATTAGATATTTATATAAAGTTATCACCATTTTTCTTTTTAATTGTCCAACTAGATAAGATTTTCTTATTTCCTAATGCAGTTTATTTTAAATTTTTTAGCATACTTAAAAAATTTGCAGAAGACAGATTTGTGATGGATCTCAACAAATTATATACTGATTATTTTTTATTTCTAGAACATGACTCCTGATTAAGAAATTAACTGCTACTTTAGTTGTCAAATGGAAAGTTTAGGATACATTTTTTTTTATTAATAAGTTGTCATGTATTGTATTGTAAACAATAATTATAGCTTGTGGGTATATAAGTTAAAAGATATAATGGCCGGAGTAGATCAGATTTTAGAAGCTATGAACTGCTGTATTAGTTTTATCAAAATGAGTACTCTAAGTAAGCATATTTAAACCATAGAAACTTAAAACCTCTCATTATGACTGCCATAGGCATTTGTAGATAAGTTTGCACACAGACTATACTATATAGAATTTTTTCTACAATTTATTTTTCCCCATTCATTTATGGAAATGTTCTATGTATTTTTAGCATAATTTTCTGTTCCATCTTTATGATACAAATTTTTGTCAAAGTAAAACTTTTTCATAAGTTGAGTCCTTTGAAATATAATCAAGATGCTTCTTAATTTATTTTATTATGGGGTTTGTATTATCTTTTTATAAATTGATTTTTATATTCACTTGTGTCTCTAGTTTAAAATTTTTATTTTACCAAATAAATTTGCAAATCTGGTTAAAAATAAGTGATCGTTTAGAAGAGTTCATAATTGATTATTGAATTAAAAAAATGAAACTTTCGCAACTTTGTGAGTACTCAGATTAAGAGATGATTTCATATAAAGTAAATTAACGGTTAAGCAATATTTAAAAGTCAGGTGAAGATGTTTGAATATTTATTCGTATTAATTAAATTTATACATGATTTAGTCTTAAGCAGGGATAGGCAACTTTGTCTATGACCAGGTTAAATGAGATTTTCTAATTATGACCTTGGGCGAAATAGAGTGAACTATTAAACATAAAATTCAAAACCTAAAAAATATTAAATTACTCGAATTAACAAATTATTAACATATTTTAAAAAATTATAAATACAAAATTTAATGATCTAAATAGGAATCGATTGTAGATAAAACTAAAATTTGTAACAACCATTTTTATTGTTACGACAACAAAGTAAATATAAAAAAAAAACTTATTGTTACGAAATCTTCAATGTGAGGAATTGAATTCGGAATGCTCCTTATTTATGATTGCATCAATATTGGGATTCAATCCAGAAATGGCTATTGTAGAACGGCTTTTCAATTTTCATCAGTTATTTGTGATCTGATTTTGCTCTTTGCATTTTTTTATAAAAGAAAATGTAGTTTCGTGTAGATATATTATATGTTGATCCATAGAATGCCAAATATTTCTATGCATTATCCAGAATATTTTTAAACATTTCTGGATTTAAAGAGACATAAAAGTTTTTTATTATATTTTCAACAAATTGGTTTTTTAATATTTGGTTGCAAATTTATCAGTTCCAGCTGGACACAAGTTGATGCATCATTGACATTATAAATAAATGGTAGGCTCATTAAAGATAGATCTTTAGAAATTTTCTAATGAATTCATTGAATAATTCACTTATTATTGTATCATATTTCTTATAATCAACATATTTTAAGTTTTTTTTCTCTTTTTTGCAAGATTGGAAAGTGACTTAATTGAATCTCTGGAAATTGTTGTGAAAATGACTTTAGTTTTGTCATAAATGAGGTGACATTTGTATACATATAAATAAATAATCTTTTTCCTTTTAATAATAAATTTAATTCATTTTGATATGCTAACATATCAAAGGAGAAAAAAAAGTCATTCAGCCATTGTTCATCTTTTAATTTACAAAATTCGTTAAGTTTATCTTTATCATTTAAAAAGTTAACAATTTTATTCAACAAATCATATAATCATTTTAACACTTTTGCAAGACTAAGCCATTTTATGTTGTATGGTACAGAATATTAATAAAGACACATTCAATTCTTTGAAAAATGTTATGAATTTCCTGTGATTTAAAGCTCTTCTATGAATAAAATTAACTACTTTCGTTATGATGTAACATAGAACTCTTTTGCTAAGGATTTCTTGATGAATTATATAATGTAAGAAAACTATTTCTTTTTGCTTTATTTTGTCACTTATTCCTTTTAATAATCCAATGTTTTTTCTGTCAAACTAGGATAACCACTGGTTGTGATGTTGTCAATTTTGTCCTATTTTATCTTATGCTTTTGCAAAGCTTCTTGAAGGGCTATAAAAAAATTTCACCAGCAGTTGTATCTTTCTTAAAATATTCAGAAAGTAATTCCTCCATAATTTCAAATCTATTATTTATATCTCTAATAAAGATTAAAAGTTGACTTGTATGGGTAATATCACATGGATCATCTAAAACCAGTACATAATAAGTACAATTCTCCAATTTCAATTTTAATTGATCACATAACTTGTTTGAAATATTATCAGTGCTTCTCACAAGAGTTTATTGTGAGAGACTATTTTTTATACTTCATTTTTTTTATCAGGGCATAATAATTCAGCAATATCTATTAAGCATTCCTTTACAAATTATCCATCATAAAATGATTTGCATTGTTTTGCAACCTTATGTGCAACAATATGACAAGCTTTTGTCAAATCTCTATTAGTATTTGACAGATTTTTCAAAGTATTTTGTTGTTTACACAAACAAGTTTTTAATTTTTCTTGCTTCAATTTTCATTTATTATCATGTGTAACAGTCAAGTTTGTACATTCGCGTAACAGAATTCAGAATCCAAGCAAAAGAGACCGAAGCTGACCAGACTAGGACTGTGACATCCCGAGTCCGACCACACTTCAACTCGTAAGCCAGGATTCCAAGACTCAAGACCCTATGAATGACCACCTTGAAATTACACATACTATACCTCTTTCCACATGGCCGACATAGGTCATGGAGAAACAATAAGACTCTGATGAATAAAAGAAAGGTTCTTAATTGACTAAAATATCACTAAATTTAATTTTAACTTAATGCATAGTTTTCACATATATAGACTATAAATAATAATTAGAATTGGATTGAATTAGATCAATAACGAGACAGAGAATGAAATACATTAAATTAATTATATATTTATTTACAATTGGCATAGCTATATATTACTTATTTACAACAGCATTCAGCGTAGAATGTACGCAAATATTTGGTAATTACGAGAACACGTTCTCTTTTTATATACAGTTCAAAATAGCTTTATATAAATAATTTTTATACAATTCAAAATAGCTTTATATAAATACTTTCATTTAATTTTCATAAATGGGTTTAACATGTGCCCATCTTATGAATTGTCTACAATTGATACATAATTAATCACTACGTTATGTCTATAAATCTCGATAAGCCAAATCCTATTACATTTGTGGCTGGTATATAAATAATTATATTAAACTTTGATCATGAATTCATTTACTAAAATATACACTTTAATTTAATAACGAGCGCATAAACCAGCTCAAGTAATGATCGATCGAACATGGCTTTCGAGAGAAAATTTTCAGAATGCTGAAAGCGTTATGTTAAGGTGGGAGAGTTGGCTGAAATAAGATTTTACCAATGTGCTATGGCACAGGTAAACAATAATAGGAAAAGTCGCTCTGCAGATGGATGAAATAACTTCAGGGTTCTTGCGACAAACGCCGGTACCCTGTAACCGATCGCAATGCTGCGTGAAAAGGAACATTGTGTTCAGGAATGGCGGGGGTCTTACGTGCTAACCTGGCCTTGGCTCAGGCTTCGCTACTGTTCTACCCTATAAGAGAAGATGTGCTGGCAATGCCGTGGCTCCATCTTGATGTACGTATATTACGTATAGCAGCAAAACGAGAATATTTTTATAAAATAATATCACACTCCGCCAAGCAAAGAATAGTATATTTCATACTATGAAATACGACTTAATAGCATATTAGCTCTATCAAATTGGGACCAACTCTTGTGTAGCCTGGTAATAAACGTCTATGCTACTAAAAGGGGATATTAATACATCTGTACTTTGACATGCTCGATCTATTAAGTTACTTACAGATAATAAATGTTTAAGGAGGGAAAGTATATTTCTATGGACTTAAGAATTTAAATGTCAAATATCCTTATAAATATGATCAAGGCTAAATTTAATTTTAAATAAAACTATAAGGTTAAGTTTTTAACTGGTTGATTAAAAAAGCCACATTTCGCATATTAAATCATTTAAATAATAAAAAAAAATAGGATTTCGAAACAGCGCAGAAAGTTGACGCTACAAACAAATTATACGAAGATTTTCAAATAATATCTTCTTAAAATATACATGAAATTAAGTGCTCACTGTTTCGAAATATTGGCATATGAAATATAATAAGAATTTAAAATAAAATAAGCAAAGAAATATAGACACAACCGCAGTGATATAACTTTAAACTAAATAATTTACTTTGAAGTGAATGGAAAATATAAATAAGTCAGATTATTTAAACATTAACACATTAAATTTTGATAGCAATTGACGTATTTAAAATATTAAATGGATTTTAAGTTTTGATTACATTTAGCTTTATTATTATTTTAAAAAGAAAGTTAGCTAACTTATATAGATATTATTTACATTTACACAGAATTACACAGAGCTCTGCGGTTTGAAAAATAAAACGGTACCGGTATGATTTATCTGCAAGTTCTTGGCTGTTGGTTTGGTTTAGTTTGACTGGGCGGCATCATCTTTCCCATTATGTTAGGCTCGTCTCTTCTATCGGCATGATGGTGGTTTAGGCATTTCGACAAGAGAAACCCCGTTCTCCCGCGGAGTAACAGCAACAAGATGCCCGCTTTTAGCCGGACATGTTAAACATTAACAATTGTGAAGACTGGCTGCAATTCTCACTAACAATATGGCTCTCTTTCTCTAACTATATGGCTTTCTTTTCCTTGTTAAAAAATACAGAGTATTTATATGTTCTCCTTATCGGAATCTCCCGCCTCAAGACTCACTCAACTCAGGAATTTAATTAAATATTTTTCAATTTATAATCCAGATCTTAGATAACTTATGTTAGAAACATTCCATAAGCTATTATTATAATTAAGATTTTTCGTTGCAAACAATTGTCCAATTTAGATTTTAAAATAACTTAATCTTATCTAAGGGGATTTTAATTAGTAAATTTTGAACTAGTTTTACTTTTTATGAATTCCAGGTGTGGTCGTTAATGACACTTGTTTACAATCAAAAATCTTTTAATTACTTGACCAGCTTTTATTTTTAATCTTACATATAATAGAAACTGTTTCTATTTAAAAACAACCTTTTAACATTTTTTTTAGAGCGAAAACATTTTTAACATATTTATTAAAAATAATTTACAAATATATTTTGATATAGCTTTTAAATATATTTTCGAGAAACTTTTCCCTGAAATATATTTAAAACAAGAAATCTTTTAACAATTTTAAAGAAACATTTAATAGTATTTTTAGATAACGGCTTTTACATATTTTAAATCATGTCTTTCTTCTACATAGCACAGATTATATATCCACATACAAAATTACAATATTAAACAACAAAATTAATAATTTACACTTAACTTAAATAATATAACGAATATTTTTAGAAATATTAAATAAATTTAGTACGCTATAATTTTACTAATCCTATCTAATTATAGCGTTGGTTCGCACGCAAATATATAATACTGTTTATACAGACATGAACAAATTTTATATTTATTAACATTTAAATAGGTTCGAACTTAGCACAGATGAGAGTGTCATTAGGTTTGATGGTGAAACGATAGGGGCTTGGAAAGTTATCGTTTCACATGAAAATAACTTGCTTAAATTTATCGTAATGTTTTGTTGTAAAATGCCTTTTTTAATTGGTTCATTTTATGGGCTATAATTTACGTTTTGTATTCAACTACTGATAAGTTGAGTGGTGTGAATAAAAACTAATACTGTAATTGGATGGGTAATAAATTTATATAATTCACATTTAAGGAATAATAATACATAAATGATATATACACAACAATTGAATGTTTGTGAATAGTTCTTAACTGTTCATTTCAATTAATGTCACATCCAATCAAGCTTTTCCTTTAAATGCAATGCATACAACTAGCAATATATGTATTTATGAAAAATTAGTACATTACCTAGAGTTCTCTTTGAAGGTGAGGTTCATCCTGTTGCATATACAACTAATTTTAGTTTTTTTTCCCAGAACTCCATTTCTGTTTTCTGAGAACACATGACTAACTGGTAATTTTCCTTCTTTGTTCTGTGTAGTAGTTTTCTATGTGGGGTGAGCTACTTTAGCAATAATATTTTCTGGTTACCAGTTGACTGTTCTTTGTGTGCAAATTACATTAAATTAAAAATTCTAATAATTAGAAAAAACAAATTTACTGACTGCAGTGCACTACTTTCAAAAGATGGTGATAAACTGGAATAACTATCTGCAAGAAGTTTGTGCATGTAGCATGTTATCCTGAGTAAAAGCCCAAAATTCTGCAAAAGTGATAATTTGTGAGCTGTGTGATAGGGCATAGCTTCACTTTCATTTGAATTCTGCAGGACATAAAAAACTTCAGTCGGGCCCAGTGATTGTAACAAACAATCTTTTTTTAATTGCAATAAATGTATATTGATAAAAGTTTAATTGTTGCAACATCATTTTTACCAAAAAAATACACATTAGTTTATTTCCAGTAAATAAAGTTATAGGTTGAAATTTTGTGCGAAATAAGGTTAATCCTCATCATTTTGGCAAATAACTAAATTTGCTTCAAAATGTAAATACATCTTGGTTTATATCCACTAAATAAAGATATAGGTTTCCATTTTGTAGTAAATAAAGTTACTTGTCATCATTTATCAAAATTAGTTGATTAACTTTGTCAGTAAATCCCATGCAGTCATTATTTTATGACAGTAATATTTCACAGCAGGTCTAACCAATACTATTCAAAATCCATACCTTATGAATTATTATGAGACTAGAAAACTTTGTATAGTTAATGGCAATCGAGAAATAGATAATTACTTCATTAATGTCTTCATAAAAAATTTACTAACAACATAGAAGGAAAAATTAACATTCTAATTCAGCTGGCTGTATTTGACACTGTTGTGGGCTGGATGTGACCTGCAAGCTGATGGTTGCCCACTATGGTTTTAAGCCATATAAATCAGCTCTATGAAAGTTTTATTACTGGTTTTCTTTTTTATCCTATCATTGATCTTAAGGGATTTTATGGTGCAACTTGGAAAAAATGATCTTATCAATATCCAAATTAGAAAGAGTTTGTTTAGTAAAGAGATTTTCTAAAATTGTAATAATGAATGATTTTAAATACTTTTGTATTCTGTTCCTTTTCCAGTATTTTGACTACTTAGGTGGTATAATGTCAAACTAAATGTTGTTTTAATTATTGGTATTTATAAGTGATTGTAGTAAAATATTTTAATTATTTATCAATAAAGTTTGAGCTATTTAAATTTATTGTAATATTCGAGATATCCATAGTTATTACAAAATTTCTTAAGAATTTAAGTAGAGTATTTTACATCTAAATGTTTCTAAGACCTTTTTTTAAAATAAGAAAATTTAATTACAATGTATATTTTCTTTTCTTAGCAAATTTCTTAAGTGTTTATTATTTCCTTTTTCTCTGTTTTTGATCTTCTAAATTATTTGCATTGGATATATTTTTCTAATTAATATTAGCATATTTTTTGACAATTTGAAAAGGCTATGTGAATTATAAAAATATATCCTGTTTATCTATATAAAGTTCTGTACTTGATTTAAATAAAAATTTATTGGCCAAAAATCTGAATTATCAAGACTTGATGTTTTATTGGTAAAAAAAAATCTGATTTATATTTGATACTTTTATACCCCAGCATTAGTTTACTTTTCAATTTTTTTTTTCATCTTTTTTTTTTCTAATTTTACGAAATTATTTGACATGACTCTTTTAAAATATCATATTTTTTAAAAATTTGTTCAATCGTTAATTATTTGAAAACGATCAAAGTTTATAGTTAATTAAAATATGAAGTCATTGTTAAATAGAAACTGGGTTTGAGATTTAATACTTATTAGATTTTTGCTGATTCTGTAAAGTAAATTACTTTTTTGTTATAAACTTTTATAAGTATATATAAGTGTAAATAAATACTAACAAACACAAAAATGCCTGCATTAATAAACCAACAAACCCGCTGATGCCTTAATATGAGAAAAAAAAAAAAAGGAAGACATGGTATCCATTTTATTTCAAGAATAGAAAGGAAAATCAATAAACTAGATCATTCTTATATAATTTGGTTAATAGCATATATATGTATTATAAAATTTATCTAACAATGGCACCTTTAGTGTGGGAACATATGAAGCAACCATTCAGAATTGCCTCTGGATTTCAGAAAGTAATGAATCATGTTTTTTTCAATTAATAGCAAATTTATTTTGGAATTTCTATCTACAAATCTAATTACATCAACATAAAGATTTCATGGAAAAATACATTTTCAACTTGAATACTATTTTTCAATAGTATTAGAAAAAATTTAGTTGTTAGAAAACTAATCAAATAAATTTGTTAGGTACTTATGGATTAGCCCAGACATGAAGATTAATTAATCCAATAATTATATATATATATTTGAAAAAATTACACTTACTATCAAATTTTTAAAAAATATATAATCCTATCCAATAATTAATTTATTAATAAATAAATTGACATTTAACTGCTTTTGACATTTTTGTCTTTCAATTATGGTTAGGAAAATTTTAAAAAATCCTTTTTTTAAACATTAAAACTTAATCGCCTTCCTCCGACCTTTTCTCATTTTCTATAGATTTACAAATATTTTTTTTTTGTTACAACTTTTTATTAAATTTATAGGCAAATGAGAAAAGAAGGTGGGAGGGGGTTAAGATTTAATGTTTAAAAAAGGGGCTTTTGTTTTTCTAGCAATATTTGAAAGACAAAAATGCCATAAGCAGTTAAATGTTAATTAATTTATTTGTTTATAATTGTTAGATTGGAAGTCGAACTCCAATAATGTGCTATTATTTTAAATATTATAAGCATTAATGTGATATAAATAATAAATTTTATTGTCCGGAATTATCTGTAATCAACTTGGTGTCAGGATAATCCATAAGAACTCTTTGTTTTTATTAGACAATCGTCTCAGAAAATTCTCAAAACATCTAATATTGATTAGTAAATTAGCATGAAATATTAATTGGAGAGTAAAAAATAAATAAAAATTTTCACCAACCAGTATACTAACCAGGTAAATAAAATCATTTTAGTCATATTTCTCAAGATGTTGAAGAATTCATTGATTTGTAACTGCTAAGTAAGTTATATACATACTTTAAAATAACAGATAAATATATCAAAAGAGAATAATTGTTAAAAAAAAAATAAAAAAAAATATTTAAATAACAGCTAAGATGTAAATGATGCTAAATTAATAAAACAATAAATAAATAGGTAGGCAAATGAGCAGAAAATAAATATATGAATAGATGTGTAGAAATAAAGGTAGACTTTCAATAGTTTTTAAATTTATTTTTATTAAATATTTTGTTTACTATTTTTAATGTAAGAATTAAGAAACCTTTTAAATTTTTATTTATTTATTTAAGAATTAACATTTTAAAAAATCAAAGGTAATATGTATACATTTTTTATAAAAATATATTATTATTAATAAATTAAAAATAAAAACTATAACAATTAGTATAATTATTGCATAGTGAAATCTAAAGTTTAAGGTCAGTGGATTGTGGCTTCAATTTTGTTACTTTAGGGCACTTAAATGTTTTTATGAAGTTGCCCCCAGCAATTAACATTTGGTCTATTTATTTATAATTGTAATAATTGTTCTTAATTTATCAATATTATGTATTTTATCAAATCGAAAATTTAGAGAGCTAAAATAAATTAAGCTTCAATAAATAATAATTTTCTAAAAATAAAAGATGTGCAGGTTGTGTGGAACATAAAGATGTTTCACTAATGAAGCAATCAGACACCAAGATAATTAATAAAATTTATATGTAAATAAAATTGTTTGCATTTTTGAATCATTTCATCATTAAAAGTACATCCTGAGGGTAAATATTTTTTATTTAAATATAAGAGGAATAATACTTCCTTACTTAAACTTATTTGTGACAATTACCTGGGCTTCAAATTTCTAGGCACAAGCTCAAAATATACTACAATATGTGTAGTATATTACATGTAGTATATTTTAAAAAGACCAACACTATTTTGTCATAATAATTAATAAAACATATATTAAAAGTTCAGATTTTCAAATCATTTTATTTCTAGAAACATATTCTGATTGTAAATATTTATTACTTAACATAAGAGAAATATTTCTTTACTTAAAATAATAAATAATGATATAAAAAGAGAGTAATTATTTTTAAAAAGGCAAAAATAAATACTTAAATAATAGATAAAAAGATTTTGATGATGAAAGATAAAATGATAAATAGATAGAAAAATGAGCAGGCTATTTAAGTTAGATAGCTGGATTTGAAGGCATGTAGATGTCTGAAAATTTCAGATTTTCTACTTAATAGTTAAGAATTCGATAAATGCTGGGTTTGAGTTTGAATTTTAGATATAGTATATGAATGTTCTAGCACCTCATTGAGGAGAGCCATTAGCTTGAAATCATTTTGGGGCTAGAGATAATTCTAGATAAAGTTTTTAAATGCTTTCTCTTGTGGCATTTATTGTAAAAGCTTGTTTAGAGCTATTATCATGCTCATTATATTATATAAATAGGTATATAAATACAATGGTAGATTTTTACTGTTTTTAAAATTTATTTTTATTAAATGTTTTCTTTACTATTTTTAATGTAAGAATTAAATAAACTTTTAACTTTTTATTTATTTAAGAATTACCATCTTCAGCAATCAAAGGTAATGTTTATACATTTTTTATAGAAATATTATTAATAAATTTAAAAGAAAAACTATGACAATTAGTACAATTATTGTATAGTGGGACTCTGGATTTCAAGATCAATGAATTGTAGCTTTAAATTTGTTATTTTAGGCTGCTTGAATTTCTTATGAAGTTGTCCCCAGCAATAAATATTTGGTATATTTATTTATAATTGTAATAATTTATCATTGTTATATATTTTATATAATTGAAAATTAAAAATGCTAAAGTAAATTAAGTTTCAATAAATAACAATAATTTTCTAAAAATAAAAACAAAGCAGTTAGCCACAGTTAGGGTCACCATGTATGAGTATGCAGGTTGTGCAGGGAACAAAGACGTTTTACTTCAGAATACATAGACACTAACATAATTATAAAATTTATAGGTAAATAAATTTGTTAACAGTTCTGATTCATTTCATTATTAAAAATATGTTCTGAGTGTAAATGCTTTTTATTTAAATATAAGAGGAATATTGCTTTATTAACTTATTTGATAGAATTACCCAAGCTTCAAATTTCTTTTCACAAGCTTAAAATATACTACATATATACTCTTATCATTATGCTAAACTTAACAGACTGATACTATTTTGTTGTGATAATTAATAAAACTTATATGTAAATGTTTAGATTTCCTAATCACTTTATTTCTAGAAACATATTCTGATTGCAAATATTTATTATTTAAACATAAAAGAAATATTTCTTTACTTAAGCTTATTGTGGCAGTTTCTTTAGCTTCAAAATATATTTCATATATACTCTACCATTGCACAAATCCAAACAGACTAATGCTCTTTTGTCACTATAATTAATAAAATTTATTGTAAATAAAAATGTTTATATTTTCCAATCCTTTTTATTTATTTATTCTAATTTATATAAAAACTAACATATTATTATTAATAATTTATTTAAAAATAAAACATTTTAAAAATATTGTCTCATAATTACAGTAATTTTGCATAAAATGAAATTATCTTTATCAAAAATGTTTTACAAATTTTAAATGTGTTGTTCACTTGGAAGTACAGGTAGGGTTCTGCCTTTGAAATATCAGGTCTGGGTTCAATGCTGTGTTAATAATATTTTTTAATAGTTTTATCTTTATTTTTTTTTATTATTATTATTCTGAATTATCTTTTTACATGTTTTACTGTTCTCTTGCTAAAACTCATAATTGATTCATAATTCACATTACGATACAAATCTAAGCAAACAAAATACTTAATTCATAACAAATTTCAGAAACAAAATAAAATTGCAAGGAGTTTTAATGGCTTCTAAAAAATTTTGGAATAAACAATCAAAATATGAAAATTTTAAATTATTCCCTTAAATAAATCCTGGCTAAATCTTTAATTGTCAAATAGTATAAAAAGGTTGTTTACTCTTAGTGTGTTGAAACTGCTTGAGGGTGTAATTTCTATGTAAACAAACAGAATTATAATGTTCCCAGGCCTTTGTTCTTTTTTTTTTTAAACTTTAAAGTGCTTTTTTGATTTACAATAAAATCATAAATAATGAAATTTATCTAAAAGAAATAACAAATAAATTGGATAAACCTTTTTTTTTTTTAATTTTTTTTTTTTAAAATTAAATTTGGAATTTTAACAAGAATAACAAAAAAAAAACAATATTGTGGCAATGCAAATCAAATTTTAACATGAAGAAAAATAATTTCTCCAAAACAACATTGTGGCCACGCAAATAAAATTGTTAATTTTAACAAGAATAAAAAGAAATAATTTCCTCAAAACAACAGTGTGGCCATGCAAATATAATTTTGTAATTTTAACAAGAATAAAAAAAAAGAATTTATTCAAAACAACATCATGGCCAAAAATAAAACTGGTACTTTTGATTGGTCTTGCAAGTTGTCTCGCACAAACACGAATTTTAGCATAATTTCATAAAAATCACACTTACACTTCTCCTTTGACAATTGATTAAAGTGTCACCCTTGACTAGAGAAGTGGGGCAAAGTTTGTACAATTTTTATTATCTCATGCTACATCATTGGATTTGAAAAATAATGACTTGGGCATCCAAATTTGAAGACTTTTGACAGTCTCAATTACAGACACTCTCACAAAATACCACAGCGAAATTTAAAATGGGATTGTTTGTATAAACTGTGTAACACAAAGTTCACTGTAAGTGTCAGTGACCACTGCGGCAGAATAAACAACCTATTTCTGTGTACTGTAAATACCATAGCAAAATGTTAATAATGGGATTGTTCATATAAACTGCAGCAGAATAATACATCCTATTTCTGTGCTGTAGCATAGAAATAAATACCATAGTGAAATTTAAAATGAGAATATTGTTTGTATCAACTGCATAACACAAAGATCACTGTAAGTGGTGGCAGCATTTACTGCAGAAACTTCCTATTCTGTGCTGTAGCATAGAAATAGGCACCACAGACAAGTAAACAGACTATTTCTTAGCTTAACCAGAATGTTATATAGCAGCATGGCCACTTAAATGGCATATTTCTGTGCATTTGCATAGAAATTACACCCTCAAGTGGTTTCAACATGCTAAGAGTAAACAACCATAATAAAATTTAATATATATAATATGACTTAGTTATTAATAGGCATTAAAAATTAAATGCCACAATAAAATAGTGTATTTTATTATTGAATGAAAACAAGAGTGACTATTTTTGTTAATAGAAAATGTAAACAAGTTATTTGTGAAAGATTGGACTTAAAAAAATTATCAAGTTGTTTCTAATCAAATTAATTAAAAATAATTTTTAAAAAGATATTGCATGCATTTTATTAGCTGTGTCAGTGTCAACCCTGCTCTGGCAATTTTTGAATAGACTGTCATGTTTGATTTTTTGTGTGCGTGCAATAAAATCTTTTTTACATATAACTACATTATAAATATTTAAGCCTTCTAATAATTCAAGTAAAAATATATTTTAAGTTAATATTTTAAAATTGTGAAAAGTATTTAACTGAAAATCTTACCAATAACCAAGGAACATATCATTTTTGGCTTCATGATACCTATTTAAAAAGCTAGAAGAAATATTAGATATTAGAATTTTATGTTATTAAAAAGTGATATATTTAGAATTAGTTATCATCACAGATATAAAAAAACCTAAAATTTAATAAATTATTACTTGCTATTAAAATATTTCACTTACAGTTTTTATGAAAATGATTTTCTTTTTAGCCTGTAATAACTGTTTCCATACCAATTTCTGGCTGTCATAATGTATTTTCTGTACTTTCTAAGAGCTGTCATTTTAAAAATATAATTCAAAAACAACTGCCTTAGTTACATAGTTTTTGATTTAATAATAAGTCTTTTACAAAAATACTGCATCATAATCACTAACAATTACTGAAAAACATATTTTTGTGGCATTTGACCATAGTAGAAAAGAATTTAAGGTACCAGCCAATCATAAATCACTACCTCCTTTATAGCTTTGTCAGAACAATAGACTGTGCTGTCAGTAACAGACAAAGGTCTGTAAAAATTGATTGTTATTTATCACATTGTGGTCACCAAAGTCAGGAGAGTTAATATGTAAATAAAAAAATAAAATGTAAATAATTATAAATTGTTAATATTCTGTTGTGTTTTTTGTTAAACAAAATTTTATAATGTTTTCCTGAAGGTTTGTGATGATGGTCTTCTAGTTGTTTTTTTTTGTATATTGGACTATTTTCATCATCTAATATGAGTATTGAATGTCTTTAGAAAAATTTTACTTTATTTAAATATTCCAAATACATTCAACTGTTAATAATAGTACATCAAACATGTTAGTATATGCACAATGTTTCAAGAGGTATTATTCTCCCCTCTTCTTCATGTGTTGCTGGCCTGACCAGTGGCAGTACTAGCATGGGATTCGAACCTGGATCATTAAATTTTTGAGTATTGAATTTTAAGGTAATGCTCTAGCCAACTGAGTCATCCTGCCAATGACAACAGTCAGTAGAAATTTTATATACTTATCTATGATGTTCATCCTGATTTCTCTACTTTTTTCTAAGAGTGAAGTTGAATAGTGGCTTTCATACATTATATTTAGTCACACTAGGTTGACTTATGAGATTTTTTGCCATTGTCATGTGAGCAGCTTCTTTAATTTTTTTTGTACCTTTTCTTCTCTATCCAATATTTTTGTATTTCCTAATTGAACATATATTCATTGGCATATTCTTTCTTCTAATCATCAGTTTGTGTTCTTGCAAGCACTTTTCAATGAGACAACTAGTCTCACTAATATATATTCTTTCACATTTACATGATATTTCATAGGTGCAGTTTTTTCTTTTCAGCATTTCAAGTTTAGGCCTTGTAGATATTTCTCATAGTGTGTTATACTGATTGCAGATTTTCCTTAATTTGTCTACTATTTTTGGAATATATGGGTACACTACAGTACCATTAACTGTCTTTTCTCTTGATGCTTATTTTTGTTGTATATTTAACATTTTCTTAATAACAGCTGATGGATAAACATTTATCATAAGAGTTTGTTTTATATAGATCATTTCATTTTCCAAATCGCTGGTTTCTAAACAAACTTCTTTTGCTCTGTTTCATAATGATAGTATAACTCCATGTTTTGTGTTTCTGGTGTATTGGATGTATAAGCTAGTTATTTTCTTGTAAGTGTAAATTTTCACTAAACTGTACTTTTGATTTTATCATGAGGGAGTATTGTCACAAGAACATTAAGAATGCCAATTTTTGTTCTTGTTCTAATTGTGTTGTGAATTTAATTGAAGGGGATATGTTGATGTGTTTTCAGAAAGTTTGCAGCAGTGCTTCTCCATGTGGCCATACAACAAATGTATCTTCCACATAGCAAAGCCAAACCTTAAGTGGATATGGAGTAGTTTTTATGGCTAAGGTTTCAAGTTCTTCCATGTAATTATTTCTAATCAGGGAGACAATGGTGAGCCCATAGCCATTCCATGATTTTGTTAGAAGAATTCTGTGTTATATTGAAAATAGATTGTTTTTATGCAGAATGTCAATAGTTCCATTATACTAATAATAGAAAGACCTGTTCTGGTTTGTAAACTATTATTACTATTTAATCTTTTCTTTACAATAGACAATGCTTTTTCACAGGGCATATTTGTGAATAAACTTTCCACATCAAAGCTTACCAGTAAGTCAATTCTTTCAATTTTAATGTTCTTGATTAATTCTACAAAGTGTCTAAAATCTCTGACAAAGGACTGCATCTTATATGCCAAAGAACATAGAACTTTGAGAAGAAATCTTGCCAAATTTTGGCAAGGTGAATCTCTAGAACTAACAATAGGTCCTAATGGAACACGATCCTCATGAATTTTAGGCAGGCCATAAAGATGAGGAATTTTGATGAAATATGTTATTTTACCTTTTTCTGAATCAGTAAAGTACCTGCGGTGCTTTTTGAGTAATGCTTGTAACTTTATTTCCATACTCACTTTAAGAAAAACAGAAAACAATCAACTGTAAAATACAAATATGATAACATATATTACATGCTGTCCTTTAATCTATTTATAATATTTTTCAATGCCATTTTTAACTTCTTTTGCAAGCCTTTCTTTTTAAAAGATTGTCTAAGTATGTATGATTTGGATAGAAGTCTGGATGAACTTTGGAATCATTGTTTCAATTAACTAATTTTATTTCATGGAAGGAGGGGTTCTCATGATAAAAACATTTAGATAGTTAAAAACTAAAAAAAAATACTTGCAAATATAAGCATATTGAAATTGCACAAATTATTACTTCTAAAATATATAAATAATTGCTTATTTATTATAAATATTATTTTGTGCAATTTTAATGAATCAATATTTAAGAAAAAATAAAATACATATTATATATATATATTTCTGTTTTATTACAAATACAGTAATAATACTATCTTAAGTTTATTATTATTTTTTACATATTCTCATTAAATACATAAAAATGATTTTAGATTAACATGACCAAAACATTCTGAAACATTTAGGTAAACAACATAACTGAAAATATTGCATTACCACATATTAGTACACCTATAATTGTATTATTTCGCGTATGATATTCATTGTATGAATCACTACTTATTGTTAATAAAATTTTTATTGAAATGAATTACAAATTAAAGAGGCAAAAAAAAAAAGGAAACTTAATTTCATTTAGCATCTGATAAAATGTTTTAATTTTTGCAAAAGACAGTAAACCCAGAACCTTAATAAATGTGAGATCATGTGTCATTACAATGCATTCGGGCCAGCTTTGTTCATGAGACTGGAGGTGCAGTAATTTATTTTGCACAAAGGCATCTCACACCCACTGGCAGGCCTAGCCACAGTTGAATATTTTACTCTAAATGCATTAGTGTAGGAATAAGAAAAATTATTAAAAAAAAAAAACTTGAAAAATTCTATAAAGCAGATAATTATGAAATAAGAAAATAAAAAACTTTGAAATATTAAGAAAATGATGAGTAAAATATTAAAAAGTGAAAAATATTAATTAATTTATAAACTATAAATATATATAGAATGTTTAAAAGTGAATTAAGGCATGAAATATATGTATATAAGCAAGAGAGTTATCAAAGGAGAGAAAAAAATAAAAATAGGGGAATTAAAAAGGTAAGTTAAATTTGATTTAATTTATAGCAGAATAAAAGAATTTGAATGAAAAAAGCAGAAATGCAAGAAGAAAATAATGATTGAAAATAAGAATGGTAACTGGTAAAAAACATAAATGTGAAAAAAAAAATTGTTTATATAGTAAAAATAATATAGCTTTTTTATATTTTAATTGGAAAAAAAATCGGTCCGATTTTACTTGAGAATGAAGAATAAATTTATAAAAATATTATAACTGATATGAAAATATTAAGTAAAAAAGTAGCATTATAATGATAGGAATAATATAATAATGATTTGCCCATTTTATATTTTAAAAAAATCTGCAAAGGCAATGTTATAGATTGTGTCACAATGATTGACAAAGTTGTAAAAGCATAAGCATTGTCTGATATTTATAATGTAGATTGACTTCTGTTCAGAAGCAGACGTTTAGTTTTGAAGTTCGAATAGAAAAATCCAGTAAAATGTAAGGATTTTAAAACAATTAACTTTTTCTGTCCCTAAATAATTGTAGATATTGAATAAATGGATTTCAAATAGACACATTATTTTCTAAAGATTAGATTGGATTTAAGATAAGCAGTACTCATAAAATTGGAAGGACTGAATATATTATTGAGCGACTTAGAGTACTACAAGTTAATATATATATATATTATAATTTAAATAAATTTATTATTTCAATTATAATTACAATTTTGTTTTTAATTAACGGACATTTTATTTATTTTATATATATATAATCCTAAACCTATATATATATATATATGTTACACACACACACATATATATATATATATATATATATATATGTGTGTGTGTGTGTGTGTGTGGGGGGGGTGTGTGTGTGGGTGTGTGTTGATTTTAAAAAGTCATTTGTTAGAATAATGGGTTTGGGATTAATTTATTGAATATATGAAAAATATATAAATTAAAAAAAGTGTCTATTAAAAACATTCTAAACCAAAAAATATATCGGTATGTAACATTCAATAGTCTTCTAGGACAGAAAGACATAGGCATCATTTCCCTAAAAATAGTATTCACTTTAATTATATTAAAGATATTTATTGCAAACTTTAGTACTCAAAGTATATCACATATATCCATAGTATCTATCTATTGATTCTGATCAGTGAAAAGAGCAACTTGCACATACATATCTAGTAATCATCTAGATATTAACACTAGATCAAAATACTTTAGATATGTGAACAAAAATCATTTTTCTTCATAAAGATAGCCAATAAGTAGAATCTAGTCTGAAAATATGACTATAGTTCTACTACCTAGAATTCATTGATTATTTAAACTTGCAATAGATGGTTTTGGATTAGAGTAAATAGCTGGAGAAAGGAATCATAAACTACTTTCATATACTAGGTTGAAAACATTAGAATAGGCAAAATTCTGCTTAAAGATACTTAATATTCTTCTTCTTCTTCTTCTTCTTATTATTATTATTATCAAATCAAAATGAACTATATATATATTAACTGATATAATTGTTTAAATATTTAAATATGTGGAAATATCAGTCATATTTTCACATTAGAAAAGTCACTATCATCTGTTAATAGACAGTAACCAAAGAAACTAATAAATTGTAAATGCTCCCAGGGATATTCTTTTAAATGTAATCTTTTGATATTATACAGACATTAAAATGTTACCGTATTTGTTTATGATTTAAGAAAAGAAAGCTAATGATTTTTCACCCATTTCTTATAAGTAATAGACTGTTCTACTAATCAGTTTGATTTTTAAATTACTAATTTTAACAGATGTAATTTATGATCAAAAGCTTGTGAAAAAAAATGTATAAACATCCAAGATATACATTTTGTGCTGAATCAGCAATCATCAGTTGATCCAGATCACAACTCTTACACATATATTTATCATTGATCAGTATATATAAATATATAATCACTACAGTTTAATTGATAAGTATCAAACCTAGTGCCCTCACAACTTTCTGAGACAAACAAATTAATAGAAATATATTAATACTTTTTATTAGTCATTTGTTAGACTAGAAATTATCTACTTAATGAATAATATTTCTGTAATATAATTTTCACTACACCACTCTCATGTAAGGTATTAAAAGTATAGAAACTCCCTACTTGATTAAGAGTGGTGTAATCAAAGTTATATTCCAGTAATGAATGATTAATAAAAATTATTAATATACTTCTATTACATGGTTTGTGTCAAAGTTGTGAGGAGTGGAAAGTTTGACAATTATAAATTAAGCTGCAGTAATTAGCTATATATATATATTGAACCGTGTTCGAATATGTGGACTCGAAACACCGGTCTCTTAGGCAGAGAAGAACATACTCGGAGAGTATGTATGCCCAAACGATAGCTATAAAGTATATAACTAGCGTTACATTTCCAGGACATAGCTTCTTCTCGGCTGTTGAGTTCAACACCAAGTTCAAAGCACTTTTTTTTGTTTGTGTATAAACACGGGTGCCAGCTATCTATTCAAGGATGAATAAATAACGCACTTTGAGCACTGGCCACTAACTCAACGCCTAAATCCACGACTAGCTCAGCTGTTTGTAATCACTAATAGATTATACTTAATTAGTGATTAAAAGACTTGATAAAAGGAATTGATAAAAAGAATTGACCAACAAATAAAGTTTAATTTTAAAGACAATTTATTAACTAACATTTATTTACTAAATTTAAACATTTTATAATTCTAATAAAAACACACGCATATTTTTAAATTAACATTTCTAAATAGTTTAAATATTCCTATAGATTTAATAACAGAACACTCTAATTTAACTAATAAATATTGATATAATGATCACGCACATATTAACTCATGTACACACATAATAATAATAAAGTATTACATAGCATTTGAAATTTAATCACACATATCAATAGTTCATTTATGTATGATATAAAGTTCATATAATTAGACTCTTGAAAGATTCGTACAAATTAATGCAATGCAATGGCTATTACAGTATAAACGAAATAAGCAAATGTTTTACCTAGGCTTTTGAATGTAGATGTAGAATTTTGTTTTCTTTGGTGGCTGCTTTTGGTGAGGATGTTTCCATTATGAATGCTTACCAGCCAGCTGGGACTTTTCCTTGCTGAGTTTCCTGATTTTCACGATTATTACTATTGGAGACAAATAGATACTGATGGAGATTTTCTAAGATGTTAAGCTGACATTATTTCACGGGCAGATCTGCTGTTTTCTTGGACATCTGGGCTGGAGATAAACGTGCATTCCCAAGATCTTCTCAACACTGCATTTTGTTTGTTAACTGCTCAATTAATTTCTGAACTGCTCTACTCAATTACTTTTGTGAACTGACTGTCTCAACTCAATTACTTTTGTGAACTGCCCTCACTCAATTACTTTGTGAACTGCTTCCCTGTCTGATAAAAAAGTCTATTTATATCTGCAACGTGTTGTCGAAATATTTCCGGTGATAATCATTTGATAAACGTGTTGTTTTATTTTATTAATAACCATTGCCATGTTTTTAATGATAATCTTCTTTTATTTCACATACATTTTCATTTATTTACAAATCGCACATATATACGCACATATATTTTTAATACAATTTACTATTTAGTTTTAACATTATTTTTTTCTTTAATTAAACTTGAATGAAAAGAGATTTGTACGTTTTAACTTTTTAAATTATATTTTTACGAATACTAATAAAACTCTTTACTTCCTTTTATAACCCTTAGTTTCATTTCTCAAACCAAGACTCCCCCTCCCCCCTTTTGATTAATTAATTGTAGCTTTTTTTATTTCAAAAACTAATGCTAGAAAACTATTTAATTCTTATCTTTTTTTCTAAAACAAACTGCAATAAACTCTTCAACGTTTAATTTTATGTTTTCTTTTATGAACGATTATTTTAATAATATAATTTTAGATAAAATTAAATGTGCCTATATCAATATAGGTACAATATATATATATATTGTAACCTTCTCCCAAAGACCACTGTACTATAAATGAATCATATCACGTTTTAGGCACCATAATCACTACTGTACCCTAGCTTCCTGATCTAGCTGGTTATCAATGAATCATACCACACATTTAGTCATTAAATTCTCTTATGGAACCTAACATACTCACACACTCAAGAATATAAGCATGAAAAAAAAAACAAAAATGCAAAACTAACGAAATGATTCCTGGATTAAATAAAACTAGCATGAAACTGTATATCTAAAGAAGATCACAAGGCGACTAATAAAGATAAAAACTTCTGGTCAAACCAGCCCTGAAATCCACACAAACAAAATGAGATAAGTTAAATTTGATATTCAGCAAACTAATAAATAACTAATAATTATATGTCTGGAATGATTGTGAAATTAAACTTATAAATGAAATGATAAGTAAATTATGATGTAGATGACTAAATGGGTGATAGAACGAGGTGATAATTAAATAGTGGAATGAAATGAGTCTAAGAATGAAGAGAAAGATGTAAGAGAATAAGGAGTGACTGAGATAATGATAGAATAAGAGTTAATGAATGGTTGAGATGATAAAAGAATAAAAGTTAATGTATGATTAATCAATTATGATAATGAATTAATGTCAAATGAGAATGAATAACTAAAAGAACGATCAAGATGAAATTGAAGAAAAATGTTAATGATGGAGACTGAAATCTTAAACTATAAACTAATATGGGATTAAGTGATAAAAGTAGGGATTTCAAGCTTGACACAACCAGAATATCTATCATAAAATTAAAATAAACTATACATTTTATACCCAAAAAATAATAATTTGCATATTAAAGCTTAGCTAACTTTTATAGACTGTGAAAGTAATCTATTTTAAGTTCAACTATAATAATTAAAAAGATATAATTTTATTAAAACTTAAATTCGATCTTAAAGTTTAACAACTAATTTTTCTCAAGGTTCAAACACTAAAAATCATTATACAACATATATTTGGGTCAGTAAGAGGGATTTTACCACTACCCAAACATAATGCACAAAACAGCTCTCAATATAAACTCAAATTAAGAACTATATTTAGCAGTTACTCATAAATTTTATAATTAATATAAACTTTAAAATTTATGAATGGAAATGACTTTTTGGATAATTAAAAAAAAACCAAGAACTTACCAAATTCCTTTTCTTAAATAATTATAAACCATGTGATCAAGATCAGTGAATGATAGCTCTGTGAATTTAACTAAATCAATTAAATCAATATTATGTTTATATTTTAATATATTACTTAAAACAATCTGTACTACAAGTTATTCACATTTTAATTATTGTATGATAATGCATTAGATATACCAATAAATTATAAGACTTACCAAAATTATTATAATATAGCATAATATAATTAATAGTGCTATATTGGTTGATGATGATTTCAATTTATAATCTGATAGGTTGATAGCAATAACAATAATAGTGTATAGATGTGGTAATTAGCAATAAGACTACATGCAACTCCATAAATTTTTAAATACAACAAACTTTATTTACACTATGTACAAAATTTTAATTTACAGATATGGCATGAAATAAAACTAATCTATTAAAATAATTTATGGATGGGACAAATACTTATTATCCCCTTTACCATATACTCAGCAAATGATACAACCCAGTAGAAAATAATGTTCAAAATATCATTTGTTGCTCTTTGGCATATTTTTAAAAATAAGATACTAAAACCTATTTAAGCTGCACTAGCACTTAAATTACATAATAGCAGTATATTTAGAACTCTAGGATATGCACAAAGTTTAAATTTAGAATTCCAACATTATAAAGTATTGCATTATCCCAAAGCCCTATCTTTTATCAGAATATGATAAGGGCAATTATCACATTCTGTGCAATTACTAACTTATTTAACTTTGAAATGACTAAGTTTAGTGCATTAAATGAATATGATTAAACATTCAAAAATCAATGACACCTAGATCTCATTAAGCATTATCTATGTCCACTGCTCAACCTTTGAATACATAACTGATCTTACAATTCTACTGTCACATCATTATTTGATGAAGATGAATCCATTCTGCCAGTGTGCATCTCTTACCTTTACATTTTAAATTCTACAATTACAACTAGATTCTGGTTTGGTCTGTCAACAACTGATGATGATCCCACAACATCACAAACAATATTTCGATTAAGAAAACACTATGCTAGATGAGTATTCCTAAATTTAATATTATTTTATACTTGCTATATGATCTGGACCTAATATACTTTCCCATACATAGTGGAAAAACTATCTCTATATTATCATGAGGAATTTAACACTAAGATGGGAGACTTTATAAAAAAAAAAACAACAACATGACAGTTGTATAATAATATATGGCTGATTCTATACCTCTCTATGGGTATACGTACATGTGTGGGCCTTGCCTCACCACAAAAAGACTAGAATTCAAACCATAGATATCCTTTCTTTTTAGGATTATTTATACTAATGAGCCTTACTTACTGCTCAGACTCTACCCATCTTTTCTCTCATAAAATTAGCCATAGGTGACGCTTCATCAGCCTATGCTTCATATAAATATTAATATTTGGATGCCATTCAATTGGAACATCCTATTAACTAAAACTGTCACTAGTCATTCTCAAATTATAGCAAGACAAAAACAATACCAACAATAACAGTGAAAATCTACATATTGCATTTTATAATGTAAAACCATTAGTGGATCAACAGCCAAACCAAAATACCTATATCCAATGATTGTTAATCATTTTAGAATGACAACTATATTTTATTAAAGATAGCACAACGGATTTAAACAATAAAGATCAAACCTGTATTTGTATTCAAAGTGGACATGTTAACTTCTATAGCAAATTACAAAAATGAAAAAGGTTTATATCAGATTTTCTTTTATATAAGAAAATAATTCAGTCATGCCAATATGTATATATATTTTTGATAAAATGTATGTACATTTACCCTTTTTTTTTATCTTAAAACTAGTTTTACACTATTTGAGAAGTAAATATTTTTTATCACTCTCTCTAAATAAATGATATATATATTTTCTGGTTTTCTTTTAACTAAAAAAAAAAAAAAAACATACCTCAAATAGATATATATTTTACACATTTTTCTTGAACTTAATATATATATATCTTTCATGCCATTGTAAAACACATATGTTTAAAAACAAAATTTCTAAGTAATACATTACATAAGTAATAACACAGCAATGATAAAGAAAAATAAAAGCACATTTTTATCCATTAAATTTTATACTCGGTTCCAAGTTATTTATCCTGGTGAGTTAGAATAATATAAATGGTTATTAGGATGAGCAATCAGTCTAGATTAAGCATATATATTTCGTTATCCTATTGTATTTATAATAGAACAAAATTCAACACATACAAAAGTAGAAATTATTTGAGAGTTTCCGTGGCGATAATTCATCAGGCAATTAACATAAACGTTTCTAATTGTCGCAGATTTAAAAAGACAAATTTATCTAATTTGCTCTACATAATTCAAAACAAACTTATTAAAATTTTTATTGATTTATTTTGGAAGCATTTCAAAAGGAAGTATAATATGAATCATTTACTACAGTTAAAATCAAGATAATTTTCCTTGAAAAATTATTGGAATTTTATTACATTTAATATTTATTTATTTTTACTTTTAAAAGTTATTTATTAGTTTGATTTTCCCTCCGTGCAGTAATGTGTAACAACTTTAAATAATCTGAGCATTGTAAATATTTTAAAATACTATTACGACGACGAGTATATTTTTCCCAATACAACTTTAAAAACAAACATTGGTAAAACTGACGTTTAGCTACCCGAACATTTCGCCCTCTATTTTTAAAAAATTTAACTACTTTTTAAAAAACTTAGCTAATTTTTCCCCTCTACTAACTGTATCCAAATTTAATAAGTGTATGTAACTATATCTAAGTGTAAATGTTAATAAAAAAAAACAAAAAAAACTTACATTTACGTGCGTATTTTTCACTTATAGAGGTCTTCGCTGTATATATAACTGTAAATAAATTAACTATAAATAGAGTGGAGATAGACAATTAGAAAGATCCAACTTTAATCAGTTTATGTAACAAGAAATAAACTGTGTCTAAATGGAAATATTAATAAATAAAAAAGGAATAAAACTTACATTTTTATGCGTACTTTTCACTTGGAATGTACATCTAGCGGTCTTTACTGTATATGTAACTATAAATAAAGTATATCTAACTATAAATGTACTTTTTACACGAAGATTAATAAATGAAATGGATGTAAGAAAACTTACCTTTTTTAGGCTCTATTTAGTCTAAGTCCCTGCTGTAAAAATTATGAACTACTGTACTTTTGTCACGTGACATTTTCATCATAAAGGAATATATGCAGATTAAAAACTACTGTTGAAAGTCTTTTATTTTTCAAATATTGATGAAATTTTGTATTATATTTTGGAAAGTAGGATAATTAGTTTTTTTGTTTATAGATACTCCATGGAATAGTGTTGAAAGTCAGTGAAAAAATTTTTTTTATATGTCGTGCAGTTCATCCCCTCCCCCCATCCATCATTTTTCTAATTATCACTTTGTTTTATTACCTAGTCTTTCGAAAAAAGCATTAAATAGTGCTTAGCATACGTTAATTTTTTACAGATTTAGTAATTGGGCAACTGGGTAATAAAATAAATTTTTTATATATTTTATCTAAATTAATAAAAAAAGATAATGTGGTTAACTAAAGCTGCAGATGCCTTGTCAAAGGCTGTACCATCCATTATTTGAAGGGATGTAAAGATAAATTTATATGCAATTATTACTGAAAATAAACTATTCCTTGTCATATATTTTTTTGTTTAAGTTTTCCTTTATGCATTTCACCAAGTTAGCTTAGTAGTGCAACATTGCAAATGAATTTCATAAACTCCAAAGCTATGATTCGATGTTAATGCGATGTCCTTTAAAGCCTATAAGTTCAAACCCATGTTGCTAGTAGTGCTATTATTGGACTTCAATAATATAACAGGTCTAAATTAAGAAATATTCTAGCCACCTCCAGCATCATAAGTTACATATATATGATGAGCAATAAATGTAACCACTGGAGCCAAAATTATCAGCAATCAGTTTTAATCTTATAATGATCCTTAGTATGCTCATCATTATTTGTGATTGAGTGAATAGACTATCATCCTATATGCTTGGAGTTTAGCTACATTTCTTGCTAAACATAACCCAATTATCTTTTTTCAAGATAGTTATCTAGGCATCTGGTTGCAATAGTAAAAAAAAATGAAGCACCTAATATTTTTCCTTAGAACTGTAGATGTTATTTTATTTTTACCAAGTAATAATGTTCCATTGGTTATGCTATTAGAACAGTGATAATGGGTCTGTAGAAGAATTCAGAAGTCTGCAAAAGCAGTTGCCTAATAGTGTAAAATGCAAGTCAACTCTGTGTGACAAATGTGCAATGTTGTGAATGAGTGTCAAACATGTTTAAAGGTGAAACAAAAAGAACGTCTTGAAAAGTCAAAATAAAATATAGTTGTTCTGGAAATAAAGAAAGGGTGCTGGTGAAGAATGTATTTGGATTATCTCTGACATAATGTGAGTAGTAAGGTGCTTGCAAAATAAAGACTTCAAATATATAATAACCTCTCAGGAGATATGAAACTTTTGAAGAGATCTAAGTGATCTTATTATACTCAACTAGCAAACTAGCAGTTCAACTATTAACTATCTTATTAATATCTTTATTATTCATAATAAAACTCTTGAAAATTTATTAATACACATAGAAATATAACATGATCCCCATTTGTTATGCTTGCCTGATTTAACATCAAAATATAATGGATAAGAATCATCAAAATTTAACTTGAAAGTATTGTTTTTGATAGAAATAACTTAGTATTACAAAGAAATATATTTATACCTTGCAAAAAAAAAATTTCAGTATATTAACAGTTCTTATTTGTGGACCTGAGACTTCGGCTTTTAACAAAAGAGCTATAGAGGCTTCTGATCAGTCAACAAAATATGGAGAGATGTATATTGACATAACAAGATGGTAGAAGGGATCGAAAACAAGATCTAGAGACTACATGTGAGGTAGATGGAAAGAAATATGAAATTTTGTTGATCTGATGTTGAAAATAGATCAGAAAACTGGATGAAACTGAGACACCCTCCATTCTGCAATAGATTGAGAATGTTTGAAATGATGATTAAGTCATATTTCTTTGCCTGTGATAATTCCAAGTGCCTCACATTCTTTTAATAAATTAAAACTTCTTCAAAAGTATAATTTTACAAAGTGTGAATATCAGTTAAATGCATTATCTATTGCACCAATATTGATATTGGCACATATAATTTTATCTAAAAAAATTATTAAAATAATCTTTCGTAAAAGAAAAACATGAAGAGTTTATTGCAGTTTGTTTTCGAAAAAGAATTTACACTGGAAAAAAACAATCCTGCCACTTGTGTCATTGAAGAGTTGTTTATAAAATTGCATTAAAAAGACATGAACCCTCAAATAGAAGTTCTATCAGTGTAGCTTGTGTGGTTGTAAAAATGTTTATACTGTTATATTACAACCATATTACGTCAAAATAAAAATATCAATGTCAACTTTGTAGTTATAGCACAGATATAAAATGGAATTTTTATAGACATTAACACCCTACAGAACAGCCTTACAACAATGATGAACAAATTCATCATTAGTGTAATGTATGGTTCTAGTACTACTAATAAAAGTTATTTAGAAAGGCATAATAAAACTCACCTTAGAAAGAAGCATTATAATACTAAAATAAAACAACATCATCAATGTACTATGTGTAACTATAACACACCAAAAAATGGGGTTTAACAGTTCATATAAAAACTCACACTAAAGAAAAGCCTTATAAGTGTAATTTGTGTGATTACAAAGCTTCTTTGAATAATATTTTAGAAAACCATATTAGAATTCACACTGGAGAAAAGCCTTTCAAATGTAATTTTTGTGATTATAAAGCTGCTGAAAAAGGATTATTAAGAAAATATATAAAAAGAAGACATCCCGATAATCACACAAGATCTCGGAAGAGCACGTCATAATGCACTTGTTTATATAATTGATAAATTATCTCAACAGAATATTTTGCTTTTTAAACCTAATGATAGGCCTGCTCAAGGTGCAGCTGTTTTATTATATATGCATTCAGAGATTGAAAAAATTCAGTTATTGTCTTTACAAACAAACTATATTGTAGTTTCCTTTGTTTATCAGGCAGTCTTGCATTATCTGATTGCTGTATACTCTGTAGCTAAGGGTAATGATATTGCAAATATAATCCATAATGTTCAAAATAAGTTCTTACAGACACCAGGTATGATAATTCTGGGTGGTGACTTTAATTGTACATTTCGATCTCTTCCTATTGCAATACAAAATAAAATGAAAGAAATTTCACTATAATTCATTGCATGAAAGATATCGAGATAATGCATATACTTTCTTTAATAGCAGATTCTCATCTCTTATAGACATTTTCTTTGTGTCGGGGTATAAGCTAAATGAGTCAACTATTAATACATCTCTGATTGGTTTTTCAGATCACCTCTGTTTAAAGTTAGTTCTTTATAACTATTATCAAATCAATGTAGATTTTCTATTAGGAGAAACGTTAGAGATGGAGTTTTGCTCTCGATTGACCAATTATCAGTTATATTGACTGTCATTAATTATACAAAATGTTCAGGCCTACCACCCTGTATTGCTTGGTTTAAAATTAAAAAAGATCTCTCTAGAATATGTTATAAGAATGCACAGAATATTTTATCAATGAATCAAATGAAAAATAGAATCTCTGAAATTCAGAGTCTTACGCAATATTACCTACCTCAGACCTAATCATCCATTGATAAATAGTTTACAAGATGAATACAACAGCTTATATCAACTTATGCATCAATCAAGCTCAGGAAACTAATTCCTAAGTTGAGTAAATTATCAAAACCCATGATAAACTATGCTAAATTATATATTCCCAGACTTTAGGGGTATTGACAGTATCACCAAGGATGATGATGGCATTGCCTCTGGAATCTATGTTGATAATTACATATTTGAAAATTTAAAAATGAAATTTGGTGTAAGTACAGGTTTCATTGATCAGAACAGTAGTATCATAATGGGAACAGAAAGAGTATATTTCAAATCAGCGCATTCAAGACGAAATTAATATGCTCAAGGTACAATCAATAATGGCAAATGACACAACCCCAGCCTCTGTTTATAAACAACTTGACTATGTTCTCAGATTTGCAATGTGATTTTTTAATCAGTTGTGTTATGAGAGAATTGAGTGGCCCTTTATTAGCAACAGAGTAATTTTTAGCATTAAAAAAAGATAAATTAGTGCCAAGTCCAACAATTGATGAACTGAGACATATTTCTGTAGAAGATATTGATTTGAAGATTCTGGCTAGAATTCTCTTGAAAAAATTACATCACCTTATCAGTACTAGAATATCATTTGCCCACCATGCCATTAAGGGTAGACGTGCAGTAAATGCTGCCTTAAAAATTCATGAGGCTATTAAATATGCAAGGGATTTAAACTTAACCCAATATTATGCTATCTAAATAGATTTTAGGGCTGCTTTCGATCTGGTCCATTAGACATATTTGATTCAGTCCTTCCGTCTTTTAATCCCAGATCACATATGGTTGGCGAATGCAGTTGAAAATTATATTAAAAATAGTAGAATCTCTTAAAAACTTTATGAGATCTGATTTTTTTTATCCCTAAGAGGGGCATTCCACAGGGTTCTCCCCTTGCGGCAAAATGAACACTTACTTGAATAAATTAATTATTAAAAAAATTGAAGATAAATTAAGTAATTTTTCATCACTTAAATTATATGAAATTACAAGAGCGTCAATTTTTTAATTCCATTGTTTCAGGGATTTTGGCATACTATACACCCTACATAACAACAATACTCAGAATAAACCAAACTGCAAAGAAATATGTCTGGGGTAGAGCTTCAAGATGGATCTCAATATCAACCTTGCAGATGCCAAAAGAAAAAGGAGTTCTTGGCCTGATTGATCCAGAGCTATACATATCTTCCATCAAGGCAAGTACATTTATTAACTTAATTAAAAGTCAATTTCTTGGGCCTTCAGTTGATCTTGACGGCACCTTTAACGAAATAGGATGTAAAGGAAGATCTTTTATAGCTGATCTGTTCATTGCTTATAGGGATCTCCAGGATGATATGAAGGTGTCCAGTTTGGAAAGTATTAAATATAAAGACTTAATGAATCATTTTAAAAGTCATGGCAATGCATGGTTGGATATATGAAAGAAAAATATGTTGAAAAAGTTCCACTCTATATATGCACCCGAATCCTATTTGAAATTTATTTTCAAACTAGTGAATGGCTTGTTTCCAACTATTAAGGTTCTAAATGAAAGACTACATATGAATTTACATCCAGTCTGTTTGCTGTGCAAATCTGGTAATGAGACTTTTCAGCATCTATTCAAAGAATGTTTGGCATTTAGGTAAATAAGAGCTAAAGTGTTCCACAGGCCAATCATAAACTTAAAACTTTTACTTAGTCAATATATTGACAAATTTAACCCTCACAATACAATGATGACTGTGCATACCCTTAAGACAATATGGTATATATGATGTACTATGATATTTGACAAGAAATTCAAGTGGCTGAAAAAACTCTATAGTGATTGGGAAACTTATTTTAGTCAATGTCTAAGATACTTGCCAAGGAAGACAAATCGAATCCGGGGTGGTCCTGAAATAACTATGTGAGATTATCTGAATGCACAAGTTATTTCTATCAAAAACAAAACTTTCAAGTTAAATTTTGATGATTCTTATCCATTATATTTTGATGTTAAATCAGGCAAGCATAACAAATGGGGATCATGTTATATTTCTATGTGTATTAATAAATTTTCAAGAGTTTTATTATGAATAATAAAGATATTAATAAGATAGTTAATAGTTGAACTGCTAGTTTGCTAGTTGAGTATAATAAGATCACTTAGATCTCTTCAAAAGTTTCATATCTCCTGAGAGGTTATTATATATTTGAAGTCTTTATTTTGCAAGCACCTTACTACTCACATTATGTCAGAGATAATCCAAATACATTCTTCACCAGCACCCTTTCTTTATTTCCAAAACAACTATATTTTATTTTGACTTTTCAAGATGTTCTTTTTGTTTCACCTTTAAACATGTTTGACACTCATTCACAACACTGCACATTTGTCACACAGAGTTGATTTGCATTTTACACTATTAGGCAACTGCTTTTGCAGACTTCTGAATTCTTCTACAGACCCATTATCACTGTTCTAATAGCATAACCAATGGAACATTATTACTTGGTAAAAATAAAATAACATCTACAGTTCTAAGGAAAAATATTAGGTGCTTCATTTTTTTTTACTATTGCAACCAGATGCCTAGATAACTATCTTGAAAAAAGATAATTGAGTTATGTTTATCAAGAAATGTAGCTAAACTCCAAGCATATAGGATGATAGTCTATTCACTCAATCACAAATAATGTTGAGCATACTAAGGATCATTATAAGATTAAAACTGATTGCTGATAATTTTGGCTCCAGTGGTTACATTTATTGCTCATCATATATATGTAACTTATGATGCTGGAGGTGGCTAGAATATTTCTTAATTTAGACCTGTTATATTATTGAAGTCCAATAATGGCACTACTAGTAACATGGGTTTGAACTTATAGCCTTTAAAGGACATCGCATTAACATCGAATCATAGCTTTGGAGTTTATGAAATTCATTTGCAATGTTGCACTACTAAGCTAACTTGGTGAAATGCATAAAGGAAAACTTAAACAAAAAAATATATGACAAGGAATAGTTTATTTTCAGTAATAATTGCATATAAATTTATCTTTACAACCCTTCAAATAATGGATGGTACAGCCTTTGACAAGGCATCTGCAGCTTTAGTTAACCACATTATCTTTTTTTATTAATTTAGATAAATATAAAAAAATTATTTTATTACCCAGTTGCCCAATTACTAAATCTGTAA
Source organism: Epiperipatus broadwayi (assembly GCA_028023455.1). NCBI lineage: Eukaryota > Metazoa > Onychophora > Udeonychophora > Euonychophora > Peripatidae > Epiperipatus > Epiperipatus broadwayi. The sequence continues at coordinate 55,043 of JAQFVV010007788.1, forward strand.
AAAATTAACGTATGCTAAGCACTATTTAATGCTTTTTTCGAAAGACTAGGTAATAAAACAAAGTGATAATTAGAAAAATGATGGATGGGGGGGAGGGGGATGAACTGCACGACATATAAAAAAAATTTTTTCACTGACTTTCAACACTATTTCATGGAGTATCTATAAACAAAAAAACTAATTATCCTACTTTCCAAAATATAATACAAAATTTCATCAATATTTGAAAAATAAAAGACTTTCAACAGTAGTTTTTAATCTGCATATATTCCTTTATGATGAAAATGTCACGTGACAAAAGTACAGTAGTTCATAATTTTTACAGCAGGGACTTAGACTAAATAGAGCCTAAAAAAGTAAGTTTTCTTACATCCATTTTATTTATTAATCTTCGTGTAAAAAATACATTTATAGTTAGATATACTTTATTTATAGTTATATATACAATAAAGACCGCTAGATGTACATTCCAAGTGAAAAGTACGCATAAAAATGTAAGTTTTATTCCTTTTTTATTTATTAATATTTCCACTTAGACAGTTTATTTCTTGTTACATAAACTGATTAAAGTTGGATCTTTCTAATTGTCTATCTCCACTCTATTTATAGTTAATTTATTTACAGTTATATATACAGCGAAGACCGCTATAAGTGAAAAATACGCACGTAAATGTAAGTTTTTTCCTTTTTTTTTTTTTTATTAACATTTACACTTAGATATAGTTACATACACTTATTAAATTTGGATACAGTTAGTAGAGGGGAAAAAGTAGCTAAGTATTTTAAAAAGTAGTTAAGTTTTTTAAAAATAGAGGGCGAAATGTTCGGGTAGCTAAACGTCAGTTTTACCCAAACATTTATTTTATTATATTTCCCTTGGTAAAATAATAACTGTTTACTAATACTAAGACGAATTTATCCAATTATCACATTGACATATTTAGCATTTTAATCAGCTAGTAATTGACTATTTCTTTCATTACATGGGTTCCCGCGATAAAAATACGCAGACTATAGAGAATAACATTACGAAAATATTTTCATATTTACTTTATTAAAAGTTAGATTATTTCAAAATGACTTTTAAATTTATTTACTATATACCATATATAACACTTGTTTTCAAATCATTTCGAATTATTATTATTTTTTTTTTTCTTGATATTTTGACTTTATAAGCACAATCTTGTTCTACTGGATAACAAGACTAGCGCGCGAAATATAAACATTATCAATTTTTTTTTTAGTCTACTTATAAATGATTTGCATGTCATTTCCAAAGAAGATATTTTAAAAATATACATAACATAAAAGCAAAGGCTTACTTTTGCTTGAATTTTCCTGGGTTTAAAGCAGTACTTATTCAAATAAAAACTTATCTCCATGGTTTTAATTTCCTTCTCCCGTGTGAACCCTAAGAAATATGCAGTCGTGGAAATGGCTTAAAATATAGCAAGGTTTTTAAGATTTCTTATTCAAACATCTTTAGACAGCAAGGTATTCTACTTCCATACAATTAGATTTCAGAATTTTGTTGATTTTTAATTTTACTTATTTTAAATCAGAGCTGAGGTTTGTGTTTACTTGGTTCTTGTTTTTCTTAATTAGTCCCACTCTCTATAGCTATGTTAGAACATATATAGCTTTTATTATAATGCATTCTGGGAGTGACTTTAAGCCAATAATTTTGGGTATGCATAATTAGTATTACCCCCTCTGTCTTCATTTTAAATAACTATCCATTGCCACTTAAGACAGCTTTAGATATACTACATAAAAAAAATATGCTTAAATAATTTACTATAATGATTTATTTTACAAGACTTTAACAATTTGATTTAATTATTTATTTCATTCAATTGCTATTCAAAACTAATAAAATAGCAATGCATTTATCTACCAAGCAATAATAATACTTTTAAATGAAATCTTATCTCCACTAAAGCAAATTTCCCATTACATTCAAAATAATCTCTATTGAAAACCACTTTAGTAAGATTTTGATGTTAAATATATCATCATTTAAAATTTTGGAATTATTAATTTAGGGACCTAAATAAAAGGTCACAATATATATATATTCAATATTGATAAAGATATATGTAAGAGATTGTGATCTGGGCCTACTGATGAGTTCTGATTTAGCACAAAATGTGTATCTTGGGATCATAATATTTATTTACATATTTTAGTCATATGTTTATGATTAGACTTCAAAATGTGTTAAAATTGATAGAATCCAGTCCCTACCTTGCATGAGAGTGATGTAATGAAAATTACACTATTGAAATATTACACATTAAGTGGATAATATCTAGTCTAATGAATGACTAATAAAAATTATTAATATTTTTTCATTAAGTGGTTTGTGGCAAAGTTGTGAAGGTGGCAAATTTAACACATCAATTAAATTGTAATAATTGGAACAGATGTAATTGCTTGAATATAATTGTTTAAATGCTGAGAATGTTTACAGTTTATTATTATCATTGATTGCTGTCCATTAACATTTGATAGTAATTTTTCTAATATGAAAATATAACAAATATTTCCACAAATTTAAATATATATATACATTTTTAAAACTTAATTAGCTAGAATATATATATAGTAACATTTAACATTGGTTTTGATGATAAAAATTGGTAATAGTTATATATATATATATATATATATATATATATATATATATATATATATATATATATATATTGATAATGATAAAATAGTCTTTATTTAGTAATGGTATTAATAATAATCATTTGTAAAAGATTATATTTAAGCTTTTTCTTTTGGGGATGGAGTGGAATGGGGAGGGGTGGAGGTAGAGGGGTGTTAACCTTTTCAACTTTTTGAGTGGATTAGATTAGAATCCAAAATCAAAGCTTTTATTATAAATGATTTGATATTGCAATTTAAGTTTTTTAAAAAACTTTATACAATAAATGATAGAATTTAATTAATTTATTTTTCTAGTTGCCTAATATTGATAATTAATAAGTGATTCAAAAACTAAGAATTCTAAATCTATTTTCAGCTGAGAAAATTAAACACACTCCTAAAAAACCCTTGGTTTGAGTGAATAAAATTCTGCTCAGACTGTCACTATATAGGATTTGAACTTCATTTTTTTTGTTTTATTATATTAGTTCAAATTTATACATGCTATTTTTTTTATTAATATTTTTTATAAATCTTTTTTTTTGCAGCATTGGGAAATGCATTTCTGGTTGCTCTAACTCTTGGATATGCTGTAATGGTTGCTTAATAAATCTATAATTTATATATGCATTCTTATTTAGTTTGTTTATTTAACAGTTTATCAAAAATCCAAACTTCCTCATAAAATAATAATGCTAATTATTCGCTATACTTTTGATTTTCTAATGAATTTTGGCTATCAAATGACTTTTTAAATAATTGATCATATTGACAAAAATAATAATATTGTTGTTTTTTTAAGAACTAAGTTATTTACATATAGCTAATATAAGTTAAATCAAAAAAAAATTTTTTTGACAAAGATTGCTTTCCTATACTCATCAAAGAACAGTCAACACTGTTAAACGTTGAAAATAAATAAATGTATATATAAATGTTACACTGAAAATCAGTGGGAGACTCATTAATTTTTAGCATTTCATACTCAGAATTTCAATTTTCATTCAAACAGCCTTAATAGACAGGTATCTCTTCTTATCACAACCCCATCTAATAACTTCCACAACCTTTATATAAATCAATAAGGCAGAAAATAAAAATGATATACACACTTATAT